>BQNB010092677.1:0-26557 GCA_026074375.1 Tanacetum coccineum
TATCATTGTTGATATATATATGTGCACTTTTCTACTAATTTTTTTTGTAGCACACTTCCGTAGCTTGATTCCTTGATGCCCCAAAACAAGGGGGAGCATACACCGAAGGGGAGTTGCAACCGTTATGACATCTATACATTTCTTGATATGTGTATTCCACCCCTAAAATAATGCTCTTATATATATATATATATATATATATATTGTTGCACGAAACTAACCCTTGATGTAGGTTAAAAATTTGCAATAAATTTGATCCATAGATCCGCTAGAGACAATATACAATGGGATGCAAGTGTCATAGGAGTAAAATGAGCTTAAGGGTAGCAAGTCTTCACTTGGGATGATGCAAGCTTGCCTCTTTGGTTCAACAATTGAAGTTTAGTAAAAGTCTCATCTAATGGAATGAATGGCTTGAAGTGTCCACCTTTTTGTTTCGACAAAAGGGGGAGAAGAAGTGTAAACAAGTAACTTATACATTTTACTATGAGTTATAGTTTACATATTTTGTCATCATCAAAAAGAGGGAGATTGTTGCTAGAAATATTACGATATTTAATCTATACATTCTCTTCATGTTTTGGTGATGATAAACATGTAACTTATAACACATAACGTAAAGTGCTTAAGTTACTCGTGATCACAAATCATCAATGCATTCATACGACAACATCTCTCGACGTCTCAAGTCTGCTTCAACGAAGTTTGCACCCGACGTAAATCACTTAAGGTATGAATAAATAAATGCTTAATTTATTTTGTGATCAAATGATTTTTTATTTAACCTCACATTTTCATAAAAAATGTCACAAACAATTTTATAACTTTTACAAAACATTTTTAGATTTAAAAGAAATATTTTATTCAAAATAAATATTTTGAATTTAATTTTTCTACCTAAAAACGGCTAAAAATGTTCCAGAAAACACCTCCCCCAGAAAAGACAAAAAAGGGAGCGTCGGGGGTGGGCGGCCCCCTTAATTATAAATGGCGGCCCCTTAAATATTAAGGGGACCGCCCAGACAGAAAGATTCCTCCAGTTTCCCTATAAATACTGGACTATTCCCCACTGATTTTTCAACCTTTTGCATCTTTTCTTTCTGTCCCAAATCAGTTTATACATCTCACACATATTCGAAAAACCTTTGATCATGTAATCATAAGCATTTGTTTCCAAGTGATTCAAGCATACTCCTCCAAGTGCAAGAGAAGAACTCTCGTTATCATCAAGATACGAAGTTATGTAGTTTAGTTAGTGCATTCGTGACATGTCTTACATTCACAATGTATAGATCGAGTCCATGTATTTTAAACTTGTGTAATAGTTAGATCATGGTGATCATGGTGTGTATAGTTGTTAGATCGTGGTGATCATAGGAAGTATAGTTACATCGGGGTGATCTTAGTAAGTTGTGTTAGATTGGTGTGATCGTTGTAGTGTCTAAGTGAAGTCGTGTGGTGAAGCCAAGTTGTGAATTGTCGTGAAGTGGTGTGTTGTGTTGTGATAGATTGGTTCTAGCTATGATTAGAACTCAACATTTGGCTTAGTGTCGGAAATCGGTGTAAACTTAGTCGTGTACGGTTTTCTTCGCCTAAAGGGAGCTTGTTAACTAGTGAAGTAACTCTCGAGTTGGGTACTCGGGGAGTGGAGTAGGGCGAAGAGGTGCTTCGTGACCGAACCACTATAAATCATCGAGTCCGGTTTGCATTTTCTTTTACCTTTCGCTTTATATTTTATTTACGCTATCGCTTTACATCAAGGTTGCAAAAATCGTGAATCGTTAGCCGGGCGGTCGACCACCTTGTAGCTTGTAATCGGCCAAGGCGGGATTAATCGGCGATTAGTCGGATTGGCATGTTTGGCAAAATTTAGGTATTTTCGGCCATTTTTGCGTATTTTCGTTGAGTTTTAGATATTATTGGCAAGTTTGTTTTTTAAAAACAACGTGTAATAGATTTAAACAATTAATATAAGTGATAAAAACAAGTTTACGGTGAGTTTTAGGTACTTTCGGCAAGATTAGAAGATTTCCGGTAAGTTTGACCACCGTTGATCGTCGTTGACCACGGTTGACCTATTTGTTTGACCATGTTACATTAATCGGCAAGGTTGGTGGCCTTGTAGCGTCTAATCGGTGATTAATCGGCCTTGTAGACCTTGTTTTGCAACACTGCTTTACATTTATACTTGCATCATATCTATATGTGTGTGAATGGTTGCTTATATTGTTTGGGTGATAATTGTGTCATAAATATAAGTTAATATTATGAGTATGCTATAGTGAATATAAATGTTGTATACACACTTTTCACATTGTGTCTAACTTGATCGGCAATTTGATACGAAACATTTTAAATTTTTAAATGGAAACGTATTCACCCCCTCTACGATTTCCACAAGTTTCACAAATCCATTTTTCCGGATTTTGACTATCGTTTGTTATTTTACGTTTTGCAGACGTTTATTTGTGATCGTGAAAACATAGATCATAGTCAATGTTGCACAAACAATAGTCATTCTGCAAAAGGTAAGAGAGAGAAATCAGTAATAATTGTGATTTTCTTAAACTATGTGTTTTTCGTCGGTGGACAATAATTTTGGAACGGATATAGTAGTAAAGAAAGACAAATTAACAATCAAAAATTAATCATCATCAATTTTCGTTGCAATTTCGCTCCAAATTTTCAAAGATTAGTACGGATTTGTAAACGAAGATTATAATAAAATGAAAAAGAAATTGCCTTTGATTGCCGTCACAAATGATGTTGCAAATCCATTGCAATATTTCAAAATGGTTATAAATACGTTGCAGAAAAGCAAACTTATTCTATTTGTATTGCAATTTTGGAAATTTGCAACGTCTCACGTGTGAACTGTACAATGAAGAGTTTAGTCGTACGTTCGTAGTATATTATGAACTAAGCCCAGTAAGCTTGGTGTTCATATTATACGTCATCAGACAACGAGTGGTTGAATGGGTCATCTGACCGTGTCAGAAGATTAGTGAACCTCGTAGCGGTGTTTACGCTCCCATACACTAAATGAGAAAGTGTTGTTTAATGTATATAAAATGAACCTCATAGCGGTGTTTACACTCCCACCATTGCAACCTCGTATCCATCTGTGACCTTTGATGCGATAAATTTATCACTTTTATTCTAATACCATGTCTACGTAAATTTGTGATACATAATGTGGCTTGAAATAAAGTTAAGGAAAAAAAGATTGTAATGAGTTGTTCTGGGCTGTTATTAATTTTGAATAGGTTGTATAGAGTATTTATACACGGGA
The DNA here is from genome assembly GCA_026074375.1 of Tanacetum coccineum. Taxonomy (NCBI): domain Eukaryota; kingdom Viridiplantae; phylum Streptophyta; class Magnoliopsida; order Asterales; family Asteraceae; genus Tanacetum; species Tanacetum coccineum. The sequence goes on from BQNB010092677.1 coordinate 3,293, forward strand.
AAAAAAAACCGAAACCGGTTCTTTTAAAAACCGGTTTTTTTTAAACCGGTTTTCCTCAAATCGAACCGGCGGTTTGTAACCGGTTTTAAAAAAATCGAACGGACCGGGTTGTAAACCGGTTAAAACCGGTTTTTAACCGAACCGGTTACATAAAAACCGGTTAAACCGGTTGACTAATCGAACCGATTTTGCATTTTTTATATGAAAAAACCGGTTTATAACCGAACCGGTTTTAGTCAAACCCGGTTTTTTGACTGGTTGACTAAAACCGATTCGGTTAAAAAACCGAACCGGTTTTAGAAAAAAACCCGAAATGTTCACCTTTACGTCCAAATGAGTTATAATGCTTCAAATATGGTGTTTCGTAGGTTATGGTATTGCAAAAGTATGTTCAAGAGCCAAAGCAAGTCAGAGCATGTGATAAAGAGATTTTTGAGCACGCCAAAGAAGATAACATAAAGCAATATGAAAAAAACTCAAGTCACATTTGTTGACAATGATGAAAGAAATGGTGAAAGAAGCGAATGCAAAGATTACTGAGATGTTTGCATAATATACACATGATGCGTATTAATCGTAGAATTAATTTTACAAGTTTTAAATTTATAAAACTTGTTTACCTATGGTCTACATCGCACTAACGGGCAGAGAACCCGGTCGTGTGTAGTGCAGGATCGGTAAATCCGAGGTCGTCCCAAGAGCTAATGGATGGTCTAAAATCTGAGTTTTAATTGTCATGGTTTAAAAGCCGTTTTGATGATTAAATTGCAAGAAAATAAATAGTAGGAATTAAACTGGTTTTATTAATTGAGGGAATTGGTAACTAAGAAGATGAACGCATTTAACTAGTTAAATATCCTAAGTTCAATTATTGTGATCTCAAGTACAATGTCTAAATCTTACTAGCTCATAACCCGTGTTCAACACGGGCTTTGATAGTAAAAAAATTATAAGTTAATTAAAACATTTTAATAGGGCTGTAAACGAACTGGACGAACACGACGGAGCCTTATTCATGTTCGTTTATTTAACTTTAACCGAGCAAATAAGCGAACACGAACGCTTAAACGGACGAATTTTCTTGTTCATGTTCGTTTATTAAGAAAATGAGTTGTTCATGTTCGTTTATGTTCGTTCATTAAAAAACTAAACGAAACTTAAACGAACATAAACGATCGAACATAGATGAACGTAGGAAAAAAATCATAAAAGTTATCAAATTATGCATATTATTTTGTGGATAAGAATTCTCTAATGTTAGTCTATCATGTTTTGGTAATGTTGAGCCAATAGGATGAAAATAAACATATAGTGAGGACACTTTCAATTAAAATATAAAAACAATTCATTTCTTCTCTCTCACAACATAGTAACATGAGAGAACTTGAGAGGCTTGAACATTAGGTGATCTCATTCCTTATTTTGTTTATAAGTGTTGTTTTGTTTACGCATATCAATTTTAAAAGTATACATTTAAAATATATAATATACGAAATAAATAAATAAATGAACATAAACAAACGTTAATGAACGCATAATCCGACGTTCACGAACATAAACGAACGAACGTGACTTTAGTTCATGTTCGTTCATTTAACTAAACGAACGTAAAATAATGTTTATGTTCGTTCATTTAATAGATAAACGAACATAAACGAACTTTTTACCAAACGATTCATGAAATGTTCACTGAGCGTTTAGTTCGTTTGCAACCCTACATTTCAACGTAAGAAATTACGTGTAATAGTTGATGTTTGGATAATTTGCACAAACATATGTTTTCAATATGGGAGGTGATTTGCACACTCTTCTAATTGATTGGCACACTCAAAAGTGTTGTATGTTGACATTTATACCCTTGTAGTGGTGAACATGAGTAATGGTGATCTAAGGGTATAAATGTCAACACATAATACTTTTGAGTGTGTCAATCAATTAGAAGAGTGCAAATAATCTCCCTTTGAATATTGAAGCAAAAGATACCAAATTGCTTATGGTTATGAAAGAATTATTTCAATCAACCAAAGTTTACAATTGCCAACACTATAAAACTTAGAGAGTTCTCTTAACAGAAGTATACAAACAAAAGTATATGCGACGTCACGTAATCATTTTGACATCATATATTCGTAAAATTTGTAAAATAAGCGACATGAAACATAAGTATACAAACAAAACTGCAAAAATGAACTGAAAAATGACTTGAAAAAATGACGTGTGATACATACTTATGGATAAACAGGGCATGTCGTAAAAGCATAATTTTGCCTAAAAATGAAAGCCTTGATCTTGATATAACTGTTAAACGGAAATAAAGCTTCGGTATGTAAACCTGCAAAAAGAAGCTTAATAGTTAATGATATCAAAATGCATGATTGAGAAAACTATATATTTGCTTGAACCATAAAAAAGATAAAACTATAAATTTGCTTGAACGACAAACTTACTCAAGATTAAAGAGAAAACTATAAATTTGCTTGAACCATAAAAAGTACATTTAATGTAAGTCTCACCAACTTAATACATGTCTACAACGTTTATTATTTAAACCTGAATTTATATATCGAAAATTATAAATCAATACTTATCTTCCTTTCTACAAAATCTTCTTGCAAAAGTCATCATTGATTAAAATAAGTCTAGCATAAGCTGTTGGGATTTAAATACCTAGGTAACTAGTTTAGCCACGAGTACGCAGCGGATAGGACCTAGTAATAGCATATGGTTAACACAAAATAAAAGGTAAATAGAAACGCGTACCTTTTGACAATTATGATCAAGAAAACGAAACAAGCAATTAATATAATTGCCTCTACGGTTGCTCACACAGTCACGTCAACCGAATACGTTAAGTTTGCTAGACTTAACTTCACGAACCAAACAACCTTTGTATTAACCGAATACCAAACGCACCCTTTGAGATGGTACCGAAAAACCACACAACCGAATTAGGGTTTAGATTAAACCCCAATTTAACCGAATTCTGTCAAACAAAACTATAACCCGAAACCCTTTAGGATTTTATTCTTCGAAACAGATGGATCTTCAAATACAACGTGTGTAACTTGTTATGTCAAGCTAGGAAGAAACAAGTAAGATCAAACAACTTCTTGAAAGTATAATCGAATTCTATGTGAACCAATGAACCGAAAATACTAAAGCTAAGAAGATGTTGAAATCAGCTGGAAAAGAAAGAAAGAGATCCAGCAATGTTTGAGGTATTTGTGAATGTCAGATGTGTGGAATGAGTTAGGGGAAAAGGGTATTTATAAGCCCTTCACCCTAGTTGTAATATACTTAGGAAACAAGTCCCAAGCTAATCACAATTACTCCTTCACTCTTCCTTATCCAACCGGCTCTTATTCCCTAGAAACACCCCTCATAATCCCACATATAGGGAAACCGGCCCACCCTTGGGTTCAGTGTTGTTCATTTTATAGTCCGCTTTTGATTTATAAAACGTGAAGTATAAAACGTGTTCTCCGTGTATTAACGTGTGTGCCCCCAATAGGCTCACATATTCGTAATGTATTTGTGTTATTTCGACTGCCATATTCCAACGATTAACATTGTTCTAATTTTTTTCTATAAACCCGTCATCTATTAGTAATATCGAAACAAGTCCGTTTGGCACGACCACATAACTTGGAAATCCTCATTATCTTGAAACTAACAAATGGTCACAAATTACATCATAGGAAAAAAAGAAAAATTGTAATCGAGCTAGCAAAGCTATAATGACCCCTTCCTCCCTATCATATAGTAAAGCATCATAATATTGTAATAGTGCTCAAGAAGTAAGCCAAAATTATTTAGATGACTTCTACTGTCACACATGTGATATTGAAAATTCTTAAGATGGACAGAAACACATTACCTAAACCCAATTTCATTTGTTTTAGTTAGCTACTGCCTATGGTATAATGCCATTTTTCGCAATCCATACAAACCATTCTTGAAAGGTCTCTTCCAATAGACATACGGGTTATGAGATTTTGATCCAAGTATACTTCGTATGTCTCTTCCGATAGACATACGGGTTATGAGATTTTCATGGTGAATGGTATATTGAAAAGTCTGCCGCCTCAGTTGCTAAAAGAAACCATGCATGTCGAACAGAGCTAAATAATAGAAAAATCCGTACACGTGAGAGTATTCTATTAGGGTAACTATGTGACACAAATTATTTCAACATAAAATAGTCATAAGCTATCAAGTGAAAGCTGTTGTTGAAAATTATTAAAAGTCATATTGTATCCGGTGATATTGTTGTAAATCTTGTAAACTCAAATTGTATATGTTTATTATGCACATTATGTGAGGTAAAGAAGCCACTTGACGATTCAAGGCCTTTCATCAAAATTAAGTATAAGAAACAACTAAGATTATTAATCAATTTACCCTCAGCAATTTCATCAAAATCTATAAAGAACACAAAAAAGTAACACTATTAGAATCAAACTAACAGATGGCATAAGGATTGAAGGTACCTCTTAATTGATCAGTACATTTTACCCGATGTTGAATCTCCTGAACATGGAGAGTACGTTCACAGTCGCCATCATAATGCCATCCTTTCTCGTTACAACACATTTTTTTCCGTTAATGTGCGTTTATTATTACACAAAATAGCTCATTTTATTACAAATCATAGCAACATTTGCTACACATATTCCAATTAGTTGTCCGTTTGTGCTTATACCCGCAATCTAGTCATAGTTGGATTAAGTAATTGATTATCTCGGGATTACGTTTGACAGGTGCACCTGGTGTTGGTTTCACGCCTCATGTGTCTCAAATACTTTTGGATTGTGTCACAAATACTTTTCAGTTATAGTTGGATTTACATTTGGATAGTGTCTCAAATACTTTTCAGTTATAAGTGTGGATCACAAATCATAATTATCTTGAAACGGGGAGTCAAGGACCTTTAAAATGTTTTTTTGTGCTCCAGTAAGTAGTGTTATGACAAGTCCATTTACATGTTTATCAATGGATATTACTATATGAATAGCCTTTACTTGTGATCAATGGATCTCTTATTTGCTCCATACTAAAATTCTTAAATATTTATATGCATAAGAATATGTTTAAATTTATGTCCAAAATCTTGCCCTATCTACATTCATTTAGATAATTATCCCTATCTACATTCATTCCACACAACATCCTCCGTTATGTAATATGGGCACAACTCACTAAACAAATCATCAATCTATTGCAATAAAAATGTCTAAAACTTGAAAAGTTAGTTAAATCAGGCAGCAAACAATAGAAAAGAGGAGTATAGAGAAAGTACTGTAAATTCTGTTGTATTGTTGTTGATGTTCAATGTGACATTTTATCAAGCATCTGGTGTAACACGCTCCAATCCAACATATAGCATGCTGAAATAAGAAACAAAATGAACTAATGATCAAACAAAAAGCAAATTAAATCTTAATTAACAAAAGAATCCATTTCTTAAAAGAAAAAAAAACAACTAATGTAAACAGCAGACTCGTCAATCACAAATGCCTATAGTGTAAGTAATACTACTATAGAACCATGTTAAACTCTAATTACCTATCTGATCAACCATAGTGAGATTTGTATATAGATAATTCATCGAATAGTTGACTTTAAAAACGAAATTTTATCAAAGTTTCTTGCAGGTTCATTGACTAAAGTAAACATTTTCTCAAACAAAAACTACAATTTTCAAAACAAAGACAAACAAACAAAAGCTACAATTGTACCAGTCGTTCAATAAATTCTATAGTACCTTGTTAAGTTGAAAAGGGGGAAGACAACACACCTCATAGATTAGAAACAATGCTTCAAAATTCAAATTATATATTGACTCATCTTCTTCACCATTAACCTTAGCATGTAAGAAACCAATGAAGACAAAACAATGACATCCTTAAACTACAAACAATCGATCCAAAACCAAGATAGATACGTCGAAGTTTACAGACCATACTGAATAGATTCAATAAAAGTAGATTACCTTTGTTGATGTAAACTATAAACAAAAAACCCCAATCAACTCACCTACAGATGAAAACACAAACACATCAGATATCCATTCAATTCTAACTGAAATCCTATGATGAAATATCTAAAGTTGGATAATCTTCTAACATACGTTTAAAAAACTGTGAACTAAAGCTTACCTCAAAGAAAAAAAAATTAGTTGCAAATTGAGATTAAAAAAATATGAGATAGATTTGAATTTCAAATTCTTGGTTAAAGAGCTCATATCATATTTTCAAGAAAGTGGCTAAAAAACTACTGCAAACCTACTTTCAAGGAGTGTACAAACAGGAAAATAAAAAGGAAAAGGTAAAAAATAAAAAAATATATACCGTATGTTAATTTGGTAAAGTATTAAATTAAAAAGTAGAATTTTTGACATCATCAAACTTTTATTTGATAGCCTAATTGCATGCCACCTATTCAAAATGACATCATCACAAACTCCTTTTTAATAATATGTACAGATTTTATATGGTGGTTCTAATATCGACAGACCCGATTGTTCATCGAAACTTGTCATATGCATCTTATGATCTCATGTCTCCGTTGGCCACGAAGGGTGAGTATCCAGTCTACAGTGATTAACCCCAGCTATCCTAAAGACCTGTCTAATGCCAATAATCTCACTTTCTGACTATAAACCCTCCTGGAAGAGTTTTTCAAATTTTATAAGTATCTATCATACTTTAGGCGGCGATATGAGCAATCCCTACACTAAAGACAGTTATCAGCCTATCATTAGTACCCGGTTAACCCTTAATTTAACTGGTAAGCATACTATAAGGTCTAACAGGATCTACACTAGCCCTCAATACTATCAAAACTTAAGGATCATACAACAACATGCAATAAGGATATCAAATAAACAATGATCAGACGGCGAGATCAAAATAAATAAACTAAAGAATAATAAGCCAATAAAGCAAAGAGAACAATAATTAAGCATAATAAATATTAAACATGAACAAATTAAACCGAGATCAAATAAATTATTAAAAATAATTAACTGAAATCAAACTGTAATAGTTGAAGAATCATGTACAAATCATGTTAAAAATAATGCTTTTGATCTTCTAGTTGGATCCCGTGTTCTCCCTATACCCGAACCAAGCAGCCAAGCAAGCTGCTCTTTTTCTCCTATTCGTCTCTTGCGTCGGCGGAAAGAAAGAAACCACCGAATGAATATATGATGAAACCTACGAATGAATGCCCCCTATAATGTGTCTAGCCAATTGTTTATATAGTTATGAGTAAACTGCAAAAATCATCCCTGTGGTTTGTAGTTTGTGACACTAATCATCCCTAACCGATACTATTGGCACTAATCATCCCTGAGTGGCAAATGTTCGGCAAAAATCATCCTTATTGGGGATGATTTTTGCAAAAAAGTTTAACAAAAAGTTTTGCAAAAATCATCCCTTTAGGGATGATTTTTGCCGAAAGTTTCACCACTCAGGGATGATTAGTGCCAATAGTATCGGCTAGGGATGATTAGTGTCACAAACTACAAACCACAGGGATGATTTTTGCAGTTTACTCTATAGTTATTATGAACTTTGGACTCTTGGCAAGCTTGCCCCCTCATCGTAGTTATTTTATATTTGATCCTTGAAACTTATTAAGATTCGAACACAATCGGTCCATGTACTTACTAAAACTACGGCGTAATTAATATGTCAAACTACGGCGTAATTAATATGTCAAACTACGACGTAGTTCTTCTTACCCAGCATTTCCATATTAAGTAAATATTAGCTACGGCGTAGTTATATGTTCCAACTACGCCGTAGTTTTTCCAACGCGGTTTTCCTTCTTTAGCATGTAATAACTACGGCGTAGTTACTACGGGCCAACTACGCCGTAGTTGTGACGTCATCATAATCCATCTCCAGCAATAATTAACTACGGCGTAGTCCAAGGTGTCAACTACGTCGTAGTTCCTTCTTGAACACAGTTTTAATGTAATTTATCTATTTAGCCATTTTTCGCCTCTTTTCTGTTCCAATGTCATAATTACCTGAACTTGAAATATAAACAAATCAAATACCATATTCATATAAAAATAGTATAAAACAAGACAATAAACGCGGGAATTTGATATATAAAAGTATCAATTATTTAATGTCATCAAATATCCCCCCACTTGACTTCTACTTACCCTTAAGTAGAACCTTTAAATAATTCTCAAAAAGATATCTCCCAAGTTATCTTGAAAAATATGAAATTAAAAATTACATAAGCTAAAAAATTCTAAACCGAGCATCTCACAAAAAGGAAAAATGAATCACACTCATACTCTTACTAATCTATCTGTTCATTTTTGGTGATCACTCAACTGCTCAGTCATGACGAGTATTCTTTCATAAGCTTGGCAAGGATACCAATCTTTACCACTAGAGTCTAGATGCAACTGTTAAAAAAGGCAAATTGGGTGACACACAGAGGCTTGAACAGGGTGAATAATCCTAATCGATACCCATGCTCCAGAAAAAGCGACCAAACTACAAATGCTCGCTCAAATCCATGAACGAGACACATGTGATTGCTCAAATCCTTAACTCGAGCAAGCTAAATGTTAAAATCATTAAAAGGGTAGGATAAAGACATAGAAAGTACAGTTAATTGGTCTTAAATAAAATAAACACAAAACAAATAGTTTTCTAAGTCCATAATCAAGGCGTCACCAATCGCATTCAATCCCAAAAGCAAAATCCGAGGGTCAAGAGTCAAGGGGTCTTCATAATACACGAGTTAATGCGTATGAAATGTAGTGTAATGCCTCGTAATCTCCATAATAAGTAAAACCAGGCATGTAAAACGCATTAACTCGACCTTCATTATCAATGAACAAAAAATTATGTGCTATTTTTTTTAAAAAAATTGGGTAAAATCAGCACATAATTTAACTAAATACCTCCAAAATCACTCATTTCTATCTCCATTCCCCCCCTACTTGAGATGTATAATACCCTCATTGTACAAATAGAAACCTAAATAGAAAGGAGAGATAGAAATGGCATGGGTTTATAAATGATACCCGTTTACAAACATCAAAAACGGATATTTCTAATCAACGCCATGTGAACAAGGCAGAAATACTACCTCAACATAAAAGCTGATTTATATTACTGATCAGCTATAAACAAATAAATAAACTCTTGCTTGCATGCTCTTTATTCTATTTTTTTGATTTTTATGCAAGACAGGGATACAATGAAAATAAATTACAATACAAACACATATATACACGAGCATCCCCCCCTCCAACCACTTGAGATCAACTATCTTCTAAACTCGAATTTCTTCGAATACCCTCTATCCTAACCCGCGACTTTCACCAGTGAAACCATAATAAACTAGAAACACCTCGATCATGGACTAAAGAAACTACAGGGTAGGCTATGTGTAAGGTGTAACGAAACATATATTGGGTTTAACACAAGGAATGGCTCAACAGGTTGTCCTAGGGGTATCTTGCACTAAAGATGAGTGCAACAAAGTGTTTAACAGGGGGATTGACTAATCAGTGTGAACATCCAATATACATAAAACATACATGAAACGGATGAGCTATTTGGGTTAATCCTAAAATTTTCCTTTTATCCAAGCTACATCGATTACACTAAGTTGCCTCAGTGCAATGCTCATTTTGGTGGTCTCGAAAAGGTATACCAAGGCAAGTTCTAAAGTCTACTACAGCCATCAGCACACTCATTTTTATTGAACTTATGTTTAAGAGAAAAACAGAAAGGCTTATCCTCACACAATGGAATTATAATGGGTAGGTGTGCTTAGTTAAGTTTTAACTAGTTAAATATTGAAAAACATGTCAAAATTTTCAAGATGAAACATTTTTCGTTAAAAACTAGAAAAATAAAGGCAAATATAATCAAATGGGTGTCTATTTCTAATCTCTTCCCCTACTTGAGTCATACTTAAGCATATAATTTAATATTAGGAATGGTTAGAAATGGAACAAAAAACTCCCCTGGATTTGCTCAGTATGATAAAAAGATAGCATGCTATAAGCCATGCTCTAAGCCATACTCTAAGTCTGCTTCCGCGACCAACGTCCATAATCATAAGCAACTCGTCATCATCAATGGTATAGCATCCAACTAGTTCGGCTTGAAAGGCTTCCTTGCAGCTAATAACCATCCTAACACTACTCCATGTGCATCAACCTGTATGCCTGCAAGAAAGACGAATACCAAAGCATAATTCTAGATAAAAGCAAAATAGCACAAAATGTATAGGATAACGAATACAAGAAATACAATCCTAACTCACTTTCGTAGGAATTACGGCTGCATTTAGCGTATGCAACAAGCCTTTTAAACCACTCGGTGGCCCAAGTGAACGAGTGAAGTCTCGTGAGGGTTTCCAAAGAACATACCCACAAAGTTCATTTACTAAATATATACAGTTTTGTGAAATTCCAAATTAAGTTGTAGGATTGAACTACGGCGTAGTCCAAGGGTAGAACTACGCCGCAGTTAAGTGAGAGTAAACAAGCTTTAAAATCTTAGGCCAACTACGACGTAGTAAATGGTTTAAACTACGTCGGAGTTACAGTTTTTATGATATAAGTTATGAAACTTAAGCTTAACTACGGCGTAGTTTGGTTACCCAACTATGAGATTCCATTTCTTTGCTCTAGTATCCTGCAAACAAAGTTAAAGATAAACAAAACCAAACTAATATGCATAAATGAAATTAAACAAGACATAATTAAAGAGATAGGCATGGGGTGCCTCCCATGAAGCGCTTGTTTTTGTTTGAGTCACAAGCTTGACTCCACCCTTATTTACTTGGTAACAGGGTATCCATCCCCTTACATGGAATCAAGTGTGGGTTGAAGTAGCAATAAACACCATTCGGGTGTAAATTTTCTACGGGGTAAGGAAATGATGAATAAAAATCATACCATGGAGGAGATGTCATTTCCCTCTCTACCTTATACGGTTTGGTTGATGACTTAGATGATTTGAATGCTCTATATAAGAGACTCAATGGTTGAGTATGAATGAAAGGCTCGGATTCATCATTAGTATTTATGATAAGTGAATGCACCTGTATCTCCGTTAAATATGACTGAGGGTCTTTAGCGAGAAGTCTTTCAAGCTCCTCTAAATTCTTAGTAGGATTAAAATCATCCCCCTCGTCAACCACAGTCACATTCAAGATCTCATCTCCGAATTCTTCCAAAAGTTCATCCAAAATTGATTTAGTAGCCGGTGCTACATAATCTTTATCAGGTGGGGGTGTGTGAATGGATTGAGGGATCGAAGGTTGTATTTCGCCGTCCATTACATCAGGAACCTGTATAGAAATACTCCCAACATCATTATTCGGTTCCTCGTCCCTTACAACCTTTATTCTCGGGGAAGAAGTAGTGGATACACGTTGTACCACAATGGTCGGTGTTGGGCTAATAGTACGTAGTGTGAGTATTTTCCTAAGTCTTTCTACATCCTCGACCGTAATATCCCAAATATCATATATATCCCCTTCATCACACTCTTTCACTTTAGTTTCCTTTTGTTTCCTAAGGTTTTTTACTCCTATTCTGACCCAGATGTTATACTCCTCTTCAAAGCTCAATTCTTTATCATCAGGTAGAGGATTAGGTGTACATGGTGAAAAATCAGATGTAAAACCGTCAGTGTGATCATTCAGTCTATTTTTTCTTAGACTTTGCTTAGCTACGTATAATTCGTATTCTGCTATTGTCATGCTATCAATGTCCACTTCTTTATTCTCATCAAGAGATTCATAACCACATTTGGTATGTGGTTGGGAAGGTTGGAAACAAGAAAGTAGAGGAGGCAACGGGTAATATTTGTTGATCTTAACGTCCTCATAGTAATTTGAAAAATCCAAAGTTATACTTTATCACGGTGAGAAGAGTTAAAATCTGCCCCTTCATACCTTATGGGACTACTTCTGGATCGAACATTCCTCCTTAATCGCCTTTCCTTTTTCACTTCATACTCCAAGTACTCAGTCAGAGTCATGTTCTCAATATCAGGCTCCCTTTCCATGATTCCTAGAAATCAAACACGAGATACAAGTAGATTATGCTCTTACAAGGAAAACAATAAATAACAAGAAATTAAATATACTGAAATAAAATATATACAAAAACTCAAACTAAAAATCTAACTAGCTCCCCGGCAGCGGCGCCAAAAACTTGATGCGTATTAATCGTTGAATTAATTTTTACAAGTTTTAAATTTATAAAACTCGTTTACCTATGGTCTACAATGCACTAACGGGCAGAGAACCCGGTCGTGTTTATTGCAGGATTAGTAAATCCGAGGTCGTCTCAAGAGCTAATGGATGGTCTAAAATCTGAGTTTTAATTGTCACGGTTTAAAAGATGTTTTGATGATTAAATTGCAAGAAAATAAATAGCAGAAATTAAACTGGTTTTATTAATCGAGGGAATTGATATAGTGGTAAACAACTAAGAAGATGAACGCATTTAACTAGTTAAATATCCTAAGTTTAATATTGTGATCTCAAGTGCAATGTCTAATTCTTATTTTATATGGTGGTTCTAATATCGACAGGCCCGATTGTTCATCAAAACCTGTCTTATGCATCCTATGATCTTAGGTCCCTGTTGGCCACGAAGGGTGAGTATCCAGTCTACAGTGATTAATCTCTAGCTATCATAAAGACATGTCTAATGCCAATAATCTCACTTTCTGGCTATAAACCCTCATGGAAGAGTTTCCCAAATTTTATAAGTATCTATAATACTGTAGGCGGCGATATGAGCAATCCCTACACTAAGGACAGTTGTCAACCTATCCCTAGTACCCGGTTAACCTTTAATTCAACTGGTAAGCCTACTATAAGGTCTAACAGGATCTACACTAGCCCTCAATACTACCAAAACATAAGAATCATGCTAGAGGCAATAAGGATATCCAATAAACAATGATCAGACAACGATATCAAAATAAATAAAATAAAGAATAATAAGCCAATTAAGCGACAAGAACAATAATTAAGCATAATAAATATTAAACATCAACAAATTAAGCCGATATCAAATAAATTATTAAAAATGATTAATTGAAATCAAACTGTAATAGTTGAAGAACATGTACAAATCATGCTAAAAATAATGCTCACGATTTTCTAGTTGGATCCCGTAGCGAAACCCGAAGGGTTTGCCCTCTAACCGAATCAAGCAGCCAAGCAAGCTGCTCTTTTTCTCCTTTTCGTCTCTTGCGTCGGGAAAAAAAAAGAAACCACCGAATCAATATATTTAGAAACCTACGAATGAATGCCCCCTATAATGTGTCCAGCCAATTGTTTATATAGTTATTATGAACTTTGGACTTTTGGTAAGCTTGCCCCTCATCGTAGTTGTTGTTTTATATTTGATCCTTGAAACTTATTAAGATTCGAACATAATCGGTCCCTATACTTGACAAAATTACGGCGTAGTTAATATGTCAAACTACGCCGTAGTTCTTCCTACGCAGCATTTCCATATTAAGCAAATATTAGCTACGACGTAGTTATATGTTCCAACTACGCCGTAGTTTTTCCAACGCGGCTTTCGTTCTTTAGCATGTAATAACTATGGCTTAGTTACTACGGGCCAACTACGCCGTAGTTGTTATGTCAGCATAATCCATCTTCAACAATAATTAACTTCGGCGTAGTCCAAGGTGTCAACTACGTCGTAGTTCCTTCTTGAACGCGGTTTTAATGTAATTTATCCATTTAGTCATTTTCCGCCTATTTTCCGTTCCAATGCCATAATTACCTGAACGTGAAATATAAACGGATTAAGTATCAGATTCATATAAAAATAGTAAAAAACAAGGCAATAAACGCGAGAATTTGATATATAAAAGTATCAATTATTTGATGTCACCAACACAATAACGTCTCATTTCTTGTCGCCAGTGAACAATATGTTGCATTTGGTACATCTTTTGATACACTCCCCAACTCTATAATGTTATAACTTGTAACAATGAGTTGGATATATCACTTCTGATACACTCCCCAACAGAATTTGATTTGCATATTTGGAGATATTTGGTTTTGAATTGTGGTATATAACTTGATAAAACTGGAATAATATGGCTAGGAAAAAATCTGTAGGTTTTGCAACGAAATTGCGACTGAATTAACAAGTTTAAAGATCGATTTTGTGTCGAAAAATTTTGGTTGCAAAATATCACTGCTGTGAAAACAGTTGCAACATGTATGCGGTTACATAAGTCACCGTTGCAAAACCATAACAAATTTTAGCTGATGCAAATTGTGTGATGTTGCAAAGAAATTTCGTGTAACTCCAACTAGTCATCTTACGTTGCAAAACAGTGGCAAAAGTATATTGTCCCTTGCAATTTTGTTGCAAACAAAACGTGTTTTATGCAATAGTCGGGCTCTGTTGCAACACAGTTTCAAATAGCCAGCGAATTTATCATGTCAATGTATTTGGTGGGCCAGGGCTATATGTAAGATGATTGGTTTGGCTGATGCATTTGTCAACGAAAATAACGGACTGAAAATTATAAAGTTTAACAAGTCAAAAGCATGAAACTGTCAAAAAATACGGAACAGAACCTTAAATAAAACTACGTTATACTGCAAAAAAAGATACAAAAGAATCTTTTGTATCCTTTTTGTACTTTCTGGCGGGCCAGGGGGTACAAATAGTAGTACCCTTTATGCAATAGTCGGGCTCTGTTGCAACACAGTTTCAAATAGCCACGATTTATCATCTGTCAAATGCTATATTCTGGTGGGCCAGGTGTATATGTATAGAGTGAGTTGGTTTGGCTGATGCATTTGTTTTTTTTTAATTTCTTGACATTTAGTTCGTAGTTGTTCTATCAGCCTACCCACTACGGGACGACCGACTCGGTCGCCGTCGGTCTCCGTCGGTCGCCCCCGTAGTGGTGACTCGGTCGCCTCTTAGGTCGCTGGAGACCGAATACCCTTTTAGTCGCAGGCACGATCTAGGTCGCGTGTGGTTATGTTTGTGTTTGTGTTTTTTTTCTTTTTCTCTGTATATGTAAATATATATATATATATATATATATATATATATATATATGTGTGTGTGTGTATATGTGAGTTTGGGGAAGTTTGCTAGAAAATGGTGAGGAAGAATAAGTGGGGAAGAAGGAAAGAAAAAAGAAATATAGGAAAAGAAAGAATATGGGTAGGCACTAATTCTTTGAAATAATAATAGTGGGGAAGGCACATATTAAAATGGTGGAAAAGTAAAATAATAATATGGGTAGACAAATATTTGTAAATGTATTTAAATATTTTATTTTAACTTTTTTTGTAAAAAAAAAAAAAAAAAAAAAGAAAACAAATATTTAAAATTCATATATTCTATCAATAATGTTTTTTATTATAATGAAATGCTTTTTATAATAAAAAATAGTTGAAAAACTTTATTAATTAAATGTTATTATTTTATATTTTTTCAATTATTCATTCATAATGTATTTTGTTATTAAATTAAGTTATTATTTATGAATGAAATTTAAATTTGAAGTTAAAAAAATAATAATAATAATGAAGGTCGCTCCATAGTGGCACTAGGGGCGCCTGTAGGTCGCCGGAGAGAGAAAGCTGATGTGGCGCCAGAATAAGTAAGTCGCGACTCACTACGCTAGTAGGCAGCCTCATTTTGTATCGGTTTTGCTTGTTGGGGCTCACCGTTTTTAATTGTCTTTTTAAGAGGGTGGTTTTTCATTTTTTTTATTTGTTCCGTTTGATTTCGTAATATATGTTGCCTTTTTAAGAAAAACAAATTTTGGCTGTTGAATTAAGCACGTTTTATTGTAGTGCAATA
This sequence comes from Tanacetum coccineum, assembly GCA_026074375.1. NCBI lineage: Eukaryota > Viridiplantae > Streptophyta > Magnoliopsida > Asterales > Asteraceae > Tanacetum > Tanacetum coccineum. Next base: position 19,161 of record BQNB010092677.1, read on the forward strand.
ATACTTTTTGGTTTAACATTAATCTGAAAAAATCACAGAAGTTTTAAAGAAAATGTTGATAGTTCAAAGGCATTCATATATTTTTACTTCTTGGAAGTGAACTTTTTTCTTTTATTTTTCACACGCTTATGCAACTTGCATTAGACAATATGAAAAATGTCTATAACAATACTTCGAACCAAAAAATTCTTTGTTTGTAGCACACTTTCTTACTATTAGATTGAACGTAATGGGACCGAAAACCTCGGTCGGTCGTCCTAGGTGTACAACGAAGGACGCGTCTCCTTCCATGACGAGACAAAATGTAAAACGCGTCTGCAACAGACCTTTCCATTCTTTTGGTCCATCACCCGACCGAACAAATGAGAAAGAATGCATGTAGCGGCCGAATGAATTCCAAAGGAAAGCAACCAAAATCTCATTAATCTCATTTGTCTGGTTCTGTTGTGGGTCAGCTTCATTTCTTTGTTTTAAAAATCAAAATTAATTCAACTTATGCCTTAAAAAAAACTTTTATAAAATTTAAACCCTTCAAACGGATGGACGAGAGCGAGTCATGCGACTTCGTCGTGTTTCAAAACGCGTTAGCGGAATATAGAACGCCACAGGCTACCCGCTACGGGCCGGAAGACCGACTCGGTCGCCGTCGGTCGCCCCCGTAGTGGTGACTCGGTCGCCTCTTAGGTCGCCGGAGACCGAATACCCTTTTAGTCGCAGGCACGGTCGAGGTCGCGTGTGGTTATGTTTGTGTTTGTGTTTTTTTTCTTTTTCTCTGTATATGTAAAAATATATATATATATATATATATATATATATATGTGAGTTTGGGGAAGTTTGCTAGAAAATGATGGGGAAGAATAAGTGGGGAAGAAGGAAAGAAAAAAGAAATATAGGAAAAGAAAGAATATGGGTAGGCACTAATTCTTTGAAATAATAATAGTGAGGAAGTCACATGTTAAAATGGTGGAAAAGTAAAATAATAATATGGGTAGGCAAATATTTGTAAATGTATTTAAATGTTTTACTTTAACTTTTTTTGTATATTTAAAATTCATTATTATATAATGTTTTTATTATAATGTAATGTTTTTTATTAATAATAGTTGAAAAACTTTATTATTGAAATGTTTTTATTTTATTTCAATTATTATGTAATGTTTTTTATTATTAATGTAATGTTTTTTATTATTAATGTAATGTTTTTATTTATGAATTAAATTTAAATTTGAAGTTAAAAAAAAAATAATGAAGGTCGCCCCATAGTGGCACTAGGTCGCATGTAGGTCGCCGAAAAGAGAAAGCTGATGTGGCGCCAGAATAAGTAAGTCGCGACCCACTACGATAGTAGGCAGCCTCATTTTGTATCGGTTTTGCTTGTTGGGGCTCACCGTTTTTAATTGTCTTTTTAAGAGGGTGGTTTTTCATTTTATTTTTTTTGTTCTTTGTTCCGTTTGATCATTAGCCTCATTTTGGCGATCGCTTGTGCGGTTACCATTATACTTAGTCTTAGGCCAAAGAATTTGGACAAAAACATGCATAAGCTATTTCATCGTCAAACTAATGCAACGAGATGAGTATATACGTTGAGAACATACTAAACGCATATGACAAGCAAGGGTCAAAGCAAAATTAACCAGAAGACACATTTTGCATGACGTTTTAAAAATGGAGGTGATTTGCACACTCTCATAATTTATTTGCACACTCAAAAATATGTGTCATGCTATTTATACCTTTAGCATTTGTGTTTTGATTTCCACACTCCACTAAGGGGCTGTTTCTTTTTTTCTTCTTTTTGGATATGATGTCTTATTGTATTAATCCTCCTTATTGGTAACAAAAGGTGTTTGAACAAATGTTGTTTCTTTTTTTACTTAATGAAACATTATAATATTTGTAAATGACTATTTTACCCATGAACAGATAATTTAGATTGAATACAAATAAGAACAAGAACAGAGAAGTGTTAAACCTTTAATTCTAAAAAGAAATGAAAAGGAAATGAACAACCTCAGTTTATCAATCAAGATACATAACAACCCAAGATTCCTCCTGAGTATTTTATCAATTCAATCCATTTAGTATTTTACATAACAATACCAGAAAGATTCAGATTACAACCTTAGAGAAACCCAAATTTATCAATCACAATATATCTAATCAACCCTTTAATTCCTCCTCTACACCCAGTTTATCAATCACAATCCCCAAACTAAAAACCTCCAATTCCTACTTGCATCAAGTTACATCACAGTACATAGGTTTTTAGATGATTATGAACGGAAGTGGTAAAGGAAGGGTCGGGCCCATGATGTGACGACGGCGACATACCTGCGACGTGGAGGAAATGATGAAGTGGCGGCGGCAAAGCGGTATGGTAGTAATGCACATATGGAACAAGAAACGTTTATTATGGAGATGAGAAGAAGAAACATTAGGTGAAAAACTGAAAATAGAGAGAGAAAAAAAGTTAGGTGAAGACAGGGAGAGAAGAAACAAAATAGGGTATAATAGACTTTATATCTAAATTGAGTTTTCTGAGTGGGAAAGGGTGGCTTTTTAATCCATATGCAACTAGGAAATACGTTTACATTAAGCAAGAAAGAAACATGACTTTGAATCTGTTTGTATAAGGATTCTTTACCAAATAGCCATTAAGCAAAAAAGAAACAACCCTTAACTAATTTAAGGGTATAAATTGCAACACACACACATTTTGAATGTGTCAATCAATAAATGGAATGTGCAAATCACTTCCCTTTTAAAATGCCCTCGGTTTACCAAAATGAAATTAAAAATGATTGCTACAGTAAAACTAGAAAGAGTGAACAGTGTTTGGTACGATAACGATATTAAAATATTTTATAGTTGTTCGGAATTTATTTGCTCATTTATCATGACACTTTAATTTGTACATTACATAGTTGTATAATAATTACAATGTTCTTTATATTTTTGTACACTTAAGTGTTCCAATCAATATAAAAAATGTGCAAATCACCTCACTTTTTAACTCTATTATACTAGCTAAATGATTATCTTTTTTTTAACAAACAAACTAATATAAAAGATTAAGGACAATACATATCACACCTCGCTAGCGAGTTGAGTTTATGAGGAAAAGATACATCCCAATTAAAAGGTAAAGTGGAAGATGTCAAACGAGCTACGTAAAGAGCTACTTGGTTGTTATCTCGACTAGTCCACGAGAAGGACAATTCTATGTTCTTCGACCACAAACGGATATCAGCAAGAAGAGCAGCAATGCTCCATGGTGGGACAATTTCCGCGGATGAAAGGGAAATAGATGCCTTGGAGTCGGATTCAACAAATGCTAAGGCTTCAGCATGAGGTGGAGATAATACATAACAAAGCCTACCGTATACGTGTAAGATAGACCCGAAAGAATCACGTCCTACGATAATAGTAGTAGCCCTAGAATTTTTATAGACAACATCACATTTTATCTTCGCAAAATAGATATAGGGAAAATTCTTCGTGGAGACAGATTATCCATTTTTTCTTATCACCGTCATAAAACAAATTGGTTCCGGTTAAGTTCTTTAAGGTTCTTTTTTTCAAAGAGTAATGTTATTTAGACCTACATATAATGTCTAAATACATGCCTAATGCATAATTCACTTGTACAATTGTATTATGCATTTTCTCTCTCCAAATTCCCATTAATCATTTTTTGAAATCAACCAATCAAATCATTAGGTACATTTGTAGGCATGATTAGTAGGCACAACAATCATTAGGTACATTTGTCGCATATTTGAACTCTTAGCTAATGACAATGTTTTTATTATACAGTTGCAATAATAAATATTTTAGTAATTAATGTTTTTCGATTGTTCAAAATGATTATTAAATTTATATAAAGTTAAGCTTTATGGATAGGGATGTTCAAAAAATATGTGAAATCGACAGACTGTGCCGACCTACTCAATCCGAAACCACAAAAAAGGGCATCCAAGACACCGGAACCATAAAAATCCTAATACCGGAAAACACTCTTATCACGGTTCGAGTTTAATATTTTTTAAACATGTCTTGGTTGACGTTAATGCTTTGTTTAGCGTATATTAGGTATTTTTCTTTTTAATTTTCAGGTGTATACGTATTGATACATTCCATAATTTTCACTGGCATGCATTATGTTTGTTTTTTTTAACTATAATCGTATACATACCAATATATTAGTTAGCAAGGAAAGTCAACGCAAGAAGAAACCATCCATTACAATTTACAAATTTCAACTCACCGATAATCGTGGGACCGTGTATTTAAAATAGGAACAAAATTACTCCGTACTTTTTGCTTAAAAATGAAAGCTCCATGAAATTACCCATCATTTATCTAACACAAAAGAAACCACACACCCATTACAACTCCACAATTGTTCCTCTACAATTTCTCAAACCATCCCATCCATCCCGCCACCACCCTTCCCCACTTTCTCCACCCTCAACCACCATAACCAGCTTCTACAATACCCTCTCTGTGATACTTCTTCCTTGTATCTTTGAGCCACACGTCTGAACTATGACTGAAAAAAGATTTACCATCTTTATGGATACATACTCCATCTTGAATATGCGATCATAGTGAAGATAAAAAAAGTTCTTGGGAGACGACTTTGGTTATGTACTATCAACTTGTATGAAACTTTGTGTGTTTTATTAGTTTGTATAATGTGTATAACAACATATACTTTTAATTTTAAGGGTGTTTTATACTTTTTATTATGTTGTAGCTTGCTTAGAATGTACAATGTGAAAATAATATTGCACTTTTGAGTAAGGGGGTGTTTTAAATGGTTGTATTTAATTTGGTTGTACAATATGTTTGTTTAGGTGTATGTTTAAATTTTCAAGTTTTGTGTTTAATTTGGTTGTACAATATGCTTCATAAGTTGGATTACTTAAGATTAAATGAAGAAATAGATTCTAATTTGTTTTATTGTAGTATAGATAATGACATGAAATTTTTTAACATTTTTCTTTAAAAGTTTTTCGCCCAAATATGGGCAGATTAAATGTTTATTTTTTATATTTACACATTATTAATTATATTTTACTTGAAATGAATCAATTTTATAGGATGTTGTAGATGACATGCAAAACCCTCTAATGAGCAATGCCAAATCATCCAAATTCAATACTGTTGATACCATTCCGTTCAACATTGATGAAACTCTAAAATCGGCTAACGGTTCATCTAAAGGAAATGGAGTAATGGAGATGGTGAAGGCAAATCTAAGGCAATTGAAAGTGACGGAGGAGATTCTAGTAGTGAAAAATGTACAATCATCGACCTTGATGATTACGACAAAGAGGAGGCAAAAGCAAAAAGAGTGAAGAAGGTTGTTCATGTCAAGGTTGAACCTAAAGATTGATTTACATTCTCCTTGATATATCATCCTATCAGTTATCTCATTGTCGGTTTCTTTGCTCTTTATGTTATTCTGAGACAATATTTTATTTGGTTTTGTTTGATTTGTTTGTTGTGGATGTTGTTTTAAATTTCATTAGACTTGAATAAGTTTGCTTTTTGGGTGTTTGTCCAGAAAAGCAAAATAACTTTGTTTTGTTTGATGAGGGTGATATACAAGTTTTTTATTTAACTTTTGAAATTATCTTTTAGATTTATTCATGCAAAATTTATAAATTTATATCCCTTTTAAGATTTACACTTTGTATTGTGAATGACACTTATTTTGTTAGAGATTCATGTTGGATAAATATGGTTGCGTAAGATTTCATATTTGAAACAAAAGTTTACTGCTCTAAAGTGGATTGGATAATAAACGAATGTGTCATCCAATGATTGTTTTAATGTTTGTTCATTTTATTGACATGCGAACTTTTACAACCATTTTGTAATTTTTTATCCGCTTTTAAATCAGTTATGCGTGTTCTTTAAGATTTACACTTTGTATTGTGAATGACACTTATTTTTTGCTGACTAGCCGGGTACCCGCGCAATGCGGCGGCAGGTACCCGGTAACTAGATATAGTGACGAGTAAACGTTGTTCATTTATATGTTTTTTCTAACATAACTTTACAAAATAATGACAAATTTTAATTAAAATAACTATTAATCATACCGATGCAACTATTTCACATCCAAATAACATAAGGTTCAAATTAAAGAGAGTAACATAAGTAGTTAAGGACATAAATTAAAGATAAACGTCAATATAAATGAAATGTAATAGACATTGCAAAGATAACTCGTTAACAATATAATAATCAACTAAAAAATTTAAGAACCTAATTGTTTACAAAAAAATATATTTTTACCTTAACGATTGATAAAGATTTGACTTATCAAATGATGTAAGCCATAATGTTAGAACCCATTGAAGTTATACATTTTTAGATTAAACCTCTGAAGTAGATTATTAATGTCAATCATGTATATATATAATTCACAAATCGACTTTTTTTATATAAAGAAGTAGAGATACATACTATTAAATAAGCGGTTTCAACATTAAATGTTTGTAACACCTTCAACATTAACTTAAAGACCATGATTATGGTCATGTAACCACTATGCATTCATATAGGAGGTTATGAGATTAATTGTCCGATTAATGCTCATAACTCCTTTTGACCAGGAGTTACAAACTCTTTTAAATGAACTATTATTAACACATGCTAGTTAAAAAACGTATACATTAAATCTGATGTGAATTTTAAAATGTTTACGGTGAACATTGACTAATGAATTTATATCTTGCCCAAACAAGAAATATTTTGGTCCTTTAAAAATTTTAAGACGTCTAAAATCTAATCACACGGGTACCTGCTACTACAACGACGACGGGTACCCTGTGACTATATATTACGACGAACAAATGTTATTCGGTTAAACATTTTTCTAACAACAACTGACAAAAAATTAGATCTACAAAATAAAATCTATAGATCTATAAAAGAATTATAAAAACCAAAGTGCATAACATTTATGTACTAAATAATTAAATTCTCAAATTGTAAAATATAAATCAACATGACTAACAAACCATGTTTATTTTGTATAAATCGTCAATTTGGATTTTATAATTTCATAGTACAAAAGTTAAGAACCATTTGAACTTTTATTAAAGCTACATCAATATCTAATAACGTTATAGGTTCATTCGTAATTAAATAAATAAATCAAAGGAAATGAAAGAAAAAAAGACGAAAACAGTTGGAAATAATAAATTAAAGGGGGAATTGCATATACATAAGTTTTCAATGCATGATGTACAATGCAAGTTAAGCATGTTTTGGGTATATATATGCAAATATGCAAGTTTTAGTGGGTATATATGCAATTGCCCCTAAATTAAATGTGCTACTCTCAATAAAATTTCCTTTTTCTTTAAGTTCGTCTTCTC
>BQNB010092678.1:4936-26557 GCA_026074375.1 Tanacetum coccineum
TTGCTCTTGACTCTTTGTCTTTTTCCCGTTTCTTGTTGGTTTTTGATCGTTTTTGCTTCTTTTTGTCTTTTCAATCCTTACCTGTACAATAAGACACAAAAGCACACATTTTCTATTCTTTTTGGCATTTTATTGGCTTTTATTAGGCAAAATCCCGGGTTATTTAGTATACAATTTAGCAAATATCATGCGTCGCCAAGAGTGGCAGCGTCAGGCTGTAGATGATTTGGTTGTTCAGCATATCATGCGTACCCAGGCCCTGGACGCTGGAGCACGCGTTGACACATTGGAGGACACCAATAGCAGTTCCTAGACTTTGGTTATGATTGTAGCTACTATGCAGTCTGTTAAGTTTTTATGGGTTACTCCCAGCTAGCAGATGGTATAGATCTTTTGTTTTGAGTAGCTATCCGGTATGGATCTTTTGTATTTTGTTTAGCTATGTTGTATAGCCTACTAAGTATTACGGGTAACTCCCGGCTAGTAAGGCTCTAGGTTGATTTTCATTTTGTAACCTAGCGATAGGGAATCATTGTGTACCAAACAGATCATGTATATTTCCAGATTATATATGGAATGGATGTATTATGTCATGTCGATCTTGTGTTGGTTGTATGTTTCACTGTGTAATGTGATCTTATTTTATTTATGATGCATATGTTATGTCACGTTATGATTGTATTAAAATCTAACGGGTATTGTATTTTCTTGTGATTGAAGAAAATGGCACCAAAATGAACCACAAGGTCAACACCAGTCACACCAACCCCAAATGCAACAACCACCACAACTATTACTGAGACACAATTTCAGGCCTTAATTGACCGAGGAGTTGCCGATGCAATGGCTGAAGCAGAAGCAAGCAGAGTTAGGAATGGATACGACAGCAATGGTTCAGGACCAAGGCCAGCACAAGCTGTTCGTGAATGATCTTACTCAGAATTCCTGAAATACAAACCTTTGGGCTTTAAAGGCACTGAGGGAGTCGTCAGACATACTCGATGGTTTGAGAAAATGGAGTCTGTGTTTAGCATTAGCAAGTACACGGCATCTTGTCAAGTCAAATTTGTGACTTGCACTCTACAAGACGATGCTCTTACATGGTGAAATGACCATGTTAAGACCACTACTCCCGAAGCAGCTCATGCCATGCCATGGGCAACACTAAAGAAAATGATGACTGATAAATACTGCCCGATGGGTGAGATCAAGAAGATTGAGACTGAGATGTGGAATCTTAAGGTTAAAGGCACCGATGTGGTGGCCTACAATCAACTATTTTAGCAACTAGAGTTGATGTGTGCCAGGATGTTCCCGGAAGAGGTAGACAAGATTGAAAAGTATATCGATGGTTTGCCTGATATGATACTTGGCAGTGTAAAGGCATCAAAGCCGAAAACCATGCAAGAGGCTATCTAGTTTACAACTGAGTTGATGGATGAGAAGACCCATGCCTATGCTGAACGTCAGGTAGAAAAGAAAAGAAAGTATGATGATCTTTCCAAGAACAATCAAAACCAACAACAGCAGAATAAGAGGCAGAACACAGGCCAGGCCTACACTACAGGCAATAGTGACAGGAAACCATATGCCGAGTCTAAACCTCTGTGTTCCAAGTGTGATTACAATCATGAAGGTCCTTGTCCACCTAGGTGCAATAATTGCAAAAAGGTTGGCCATCTGGCCAAGGATTGTAGAAGCCGACCTGCAAATGCTAACAACAACAACCGCAACAACAACAACCGCAACAACAACAACAATAATCAGAAGGGAAATGGTTGCTATGAGTGCGGAGCTCAAGGACACTTTAAAAGAAACTGCCCAAAACTAAAAAACAATGACCGTGGTAATCAAGCTGGGAATGACAGGGCTCCAACGAAGGTGTATGTGGTTGGAAATGCGGGGGCAAACCCTGACAACGTCGTTGTGGGTACGTTCCTTCTAAACAACCGTTATGCTTATATCTTATTTGATACAGGTGCCAATCAGAGTTTTGTGTCCATTGCATTTAGCTCCCAAATTGACATCACGCCATCTACCCTAGATCACTATTATGATGTCGAACTAGCTAACGGGAGAATAATTGGGTTAAACACTATCCTTAGTGGTTGCACATTAAACTTCCTAAACCACCCATTCAACATAAACTTAATGCCTGTAGAACTTGGTAGTTTCGATGCTATAATCGGTATGGATTGGTTGGCAAAGTACCAAGCGGTCATTGTGTGTGCCGAGAAGATTGTTCACATCCCTTGGGGAAATGAAACCTTAATCATACACGGTGATGGAAGTTACCAGGGAAATGTGATACGATTAAACATCATTTCATGAACTAAAACACAGAAGTACATGCAAAAAGGATTTCCTATCTTTTTGGCACATGTCAATGCAAAGGAGGTTGAAGACAAGTCGGAGAAGAAGCGACTTGAGGACATGCCAATTAGATCGAGACTTTCCTTGAAGTATTTCCTTAGGACTTGCCGGGTCTCTCCACTCGACAAGTGGAGTATCAAATTGATTTGGTACCTGGTGCTGCACCTTAGCGACGGGCACCTAATTGATTGGCGCCTACCGAATGAAAGAGTTTATTAGAGCAACTGGAAGAGCTGTCCTACCAAAGCTTTATAAGACCCGTTCCTCACCCTGGGGAAGCCCGTCTTGTTGTCAAGAAGAAGGATGGATCATTCTCGGATTGTGCATTGACTAACTGGAATTAAACAAACTACAGTGAAGAACGTTAATCCACGTCCCATAATTGATTAATTATTTGATCAGCCAAGGGTCGAGTGTCAACTCGAAGATCGATTCTAGAGTCATGTTATCACCAACTAGGGTTCTAGAAGAAGACCTTCAAAGACGCCTTCGAACTCGTTAACGGCCATTATGAATTTCAGTTATTCCATTTTGGTTTGTACGATCACCTGTTTGTAATTCATGAAACCTTATGAATCGTGGTGTGCAAACCATATAGGATAAATTGTGAATTGCTTTATTGACGATATTCTGATAGTATTCGAAGAACAAGCAAGAACACGAAGAGACCTTATAAGCCAATCTTAGAGTTGCTTAAGAAAGAGTAGTTGTATGGCCAAATTTTCTCAAGTGTGGAATTTTTGGATTCCCAAAGTACAGTTCCTTAGTCACGTGATTGATAGTGAAGGCATTCATGTGGATGCCCCCCCCCCCCCCCCCCCAGCAAGATTGAATCCGTTAAAAATTGGCATCCTCCCTAAGTCAGCCAATGGAGCATTCGTCAATTTTTAGACTTGCTGGGTATTATCGAAGATTCATTGAAGGGTTTTCAAAGATCGCCAAACTAATGACTAAGCTTACTCAAAAGAAGGTCAAGTTTGTTTAGGGCGATAAACAAGAAGCAGCTTTTCAACTGTTAAGCAAGAAGTTGTGCAGTGCACCATCCTTTCCTTACCTGAGGGAATCGAAGAATTCATCGCAACAGCGACGCTTCAAAGAAGGGTTTGGGCACTGCGTTGATGCAAAGAGAAAAGGTGATCTCTTATGCATCACGCCAGTTGAAAATTCATGAGAAGAACTATACGACTTATGATTTGGAACTTGGAGCAGTAGTGTTTGCTCTCAAGATCTGGAGGCACTATCTGTACGGAACCAAGTGTACGGAACCAGTTACAGTGTTCCACTGATCTATAAGAGCTTCCAAGAAAAGAACACATTCATGATCAGAAGGAACTAAACATAGACACCCGCCGATGGTTAAGTTGCTTATTGTTACATTGTGAGATTCGGTATCACCCCAGGAAAGGCAAATGTTGTTTTTCTGATGCTCAATGAGCAGGAAGACGAGATCAACCATTAAGAGTTCGAGCTTTAGTCATGACTATTGGCTTGGATCTTCCCAAACAAATCTTGAATGCTCAGACTGAAGCACGAAAACCAGAGAACATCAAGAACGAAGATGTTGAGGGAATGTTGGTTTGAAAAACGCTAAAACTTCAGAGGTGATTAGACGAAATGTTGCGCTATGGAACTCTATGCCTCAATGGCAGGAGTTGGCTACCCTGTTATGGCGATTTGCGGACTGTTGATTCTTGCAACGAGTCCCCATCAAATCAAAATACTTTATACATTCGGGTTCGACAAGATGTACCAAGATATAAGAACTATATTGGTGGCCCCTTGTGTTTAAGGTTGGTGGTGGGGTGAGGGGTGGGAGCCTAAGGTCGTATGGTTTAGGCAAGTGTTTGACCCGTGCTAAAGTCAAGGCCGAACATCAATGCCATCCAGACTTTTGGTACAACCAAGATACCTGAATGGAATTGGGACAACACATTATGATTTGACCACAAAGCTCCTAAGACTCCACAAGGCTACAACACATTTGGTGATTATTGACCGACTCACTAGTCTGCAATTTTCACACCAATGAGAGAGACTGATCCTATGGATAAACTTGCAAGAATATACCTAAAGGAGGTTGTCACGAGGCATGGAATACCTGTTTCAATCATTTGTGATCGCGACCCGAGGTTCACATCTAATTTCTGGAGGTCACTCCAGAATGCTTTAGGTACTAACTTGGATATGAGTACTGCATACCATCTAAAAATAGACGGATAAAGCGAGAGGACTATTCAAACTCTCGAGGATATGTTGCGTGCTTGTGCAATCGATTTTAGAAAGGGTTGGGTTAACCAATTGCCATTAGTCGAGTTCTCATATAACAATAGCTATCACGCTAGCATCAAGGCCGCACCATTTGAAGCACTTTATGGTCGAAAGTGTCGTTCACCTGTTTGTTGGACCGAAGTTGGAGAAGCTCAAATCCTCGGTCCAGAACTAATTCAAGAGACGACTGAGAAAATCGTCCAAATCAAGCAAAGGATGCAAGCCGCTCGTGATCGACAGAAGAGTTACGCCGATCTGAAAGCGTAAACCGATAGAAATTCCAGTCGGGGGCTACAAGTTAATGCTTAAAGTTTCGCCTTGGAAAAGGATTGCCCCCCACCACACCCGCGGGGGGGGGCCCCCCCCCCCCCCTCGTACATTTTGGCAACGGGGAAGTTAAACCCTAGGTATGTTGGACCTTTCAAGGTGTTAGAAAAGGTTGGAGAGGTTGCTTACAAGCTCGAGCTTCCAGAAGAACTAAGCAGGGTTCACAATACATTTCATGTATCCAACTTGAAAAAGTGCTATGCCGACGAACCATTAGCCGTTCCGTTGGATGGACTTCATTGAGACAAGCTCATGTTTGTTGAGGAACCGTTGAGATCATGGACCGTGAATTAGAACGGTTTGAAGCGAAGCCGCAATCTTATTTGTCCAAGGTTCGATGGAACTCCAAGAGAGGTCCTGAGTTCACGTGGGAACGTGAAGACCAATTCAAGAAGAAATACCCACACCTCTTCACCAAGACCGCACCGTCGTCAAGTGCTGCATCGTAAGCCTTGAGGACAAGGCTCGTTTAACGGGGGAAGTCTATAACACCCCGTGTTTTCAAGTCATTGACGACGTCGATAAATCTACAATGAATCTTTTGTATTGTACGTGTTTGCTTTAAATCGTAAACGTTAAGTTTAATCGCGTACGCCAAAAATTAGCGTTCAATGTAAACGGGCATCAAACGATTAAATGTTTACATCAATCAAGTATTAAATAATTATTTTGAGAATAATTATGGTCTTTGTTCATTTTATTTTTATCGGATACGTACAGTTGATACGTTTTCGGATAAAATGCGTTAGGCATTCCCGGAACCACCAAAACTTTTCTACGCTTCAACAAATACACCACTTTAAACCCACATTGTGTTCATTACTAATATTGTGATACTTTTTGACCCTCTAACTCATATAATGCCAAGTAATCGCAAGTAAGAAACACATACAACATAAACACTTACCCAAAAACTTAACAAACTCTCTCTTTTGCCTCTAAAGCCCACGGCTTAAAACACCCCTTTTAATAAATCCCTACAATTTTGTACCACATATACATTATATGCCTAACACAAATCTAAGATACCTCAAGATGATTTGAAGCATTGGTTAACCATTTATAAGTGTGGAAGCAAGAAAGGAAAGCTAGCGTTTTAATATGGAAAACAGTTACTTGGTTGCAGCTTTGGTTTAAAGTCTAAGCATAGGTTTAGCTCTTATTTTCTCAACATCATCATACATCATAAAGGTTCTCTACACCTTAATCTTTTCATTTCATGAGTTTTTTTAATGCATATGTATAGTCTTTAAAGCAAAAATCACCATTTAGGACTTTGTAACCATGAAAAATGAATTTTTACTGTAATTATGGATTTGTTCACTTTTAAACATGTTATGATGTTAATGAGATCATGTTAAAATGGATGAAAAAAGATAGTACCATGTTGTTTCTGGTGTAAAAATGGTAAATACAAAATTTAGGATTTTATAAACGTTAACTTAATATGTTACAAGTAAAAGTAAAGCAAATGAATGTTTAATCTTGTTTATAGGAACTTTTAGTCATGTTATAAGGACACTAAAATAAGGTTTAAAAAGATGAAAGACTTGTACACTAATGGTTTATTGTGTAAAAATGGTTTTTGTATAAAACATAGCGTTTTAAGGTATACTTATGAAAGTTATGGTTTATAATGTTTATTATGGACTTATAAATTTGGACAAATGGACAATATATGGAACTATGGACTCTAATATATGTATGTATAATAAAAACCTTAAATGGGTATATAAGACTTGTGGTAGTATTTACAAAAGTGGGGAAAGGTATAAAAATAAGGTTAGTTATGGACATAAAAAACCCATTCAAAACTTTCTGTCCAAACTTCGAAAATAAACATATATACTTTATATTTATTATAAAATATGTACGTCTGCTGAGTATCCAAAAGCTAAGAAACTTGAAAAACCGGATAAATAACGAAAAAGTTACGTACAAACAAGTTATACGATAAATAAACGCGAATTATAAAAGATTTATTATAAAACAAATTATAAAAATTATATTAGAACAGCAAGTAAAGTATTTTTACAATTACAACTATTTTTTAGGTTCCAAATTGATAAGAAACGAAAACTTTCAATTAACACGAATGAGAAATGAATTTTGCGAGTTACGACAAATAATACTTATAAAATACATTTTTATAAATTTAACTATTCATGACAGAACATAAATTTTGTAACCTATAAATTAAATAGAACTTTCAATAACGAGAACGTTCTTCGAAAGACATCGCTAAAAACGAGCTATAACGAATAAAATACGACGTATTACGGTTTTACGATAACAAAACTATAAAAAAAATTTCTAACTGATGTGAACAGTAAAACGTACTGTTCATCAGAGGGATCAAAAATATAAAAAGTCACATTATGATAACTCTTCTAAATAGAAAGCGTGGGTATAAGAAAGTCAAATCGGGCTTAAAACGCGAAAGTTTACGCCCAGTTTACTACAACGTAATTATAAACGTTTAAACATTATTAAACACAACTTTTTCCAAAACAATTAGATGTGATTACTATATTAGAATTATGCATGGTAAGCAAATTACCCAAATTGTGTATTAGTACATATACGACCTTAATTTAAATAGGTTGCATCTGACCGATTTAACTGACGCATTATCTGTGATAATCTTGTTATTCGCTCACTCAAGGTGAGTTCATAGCCCCACGTTTTACATGCTTTTGTTTTACAAAGTTTTTGGGGTGAAAAACATGCAATGTTTTATAATTAGACACAAGTGGTTAAGTTTTATATTATGATTACGTGTTGTTTTACCATGTGAGAAACATGAAATGTTTTACCATGTCGAACATAGGATGTTGCGGGTTAGAACATCATCACGGGCAATGTAGGCCATTTATATGGTATTCATTTATGTCGAGCTTTAGTGTCATGAGCTTAGGACAACGTAATTACATTTATATGATGTCCGCATCTGTTGCAGTATCATACACTTGGGAAATCTTGTGGTCCTACAACATATGATTTATCAAACCTATGAATTCACCAACATTATTGTTGACGTTTTAAAGCAATGTTTTTAAGGGATAAGTAAGCACGAGGTGCAAGGGATACATTGCTGGTTTTGAATTGAATATCATGCATTAAAGATTTTATCGCATTACATTTTGTATAACTGTTATGGGCTAGAAATCTTTGTATTTTGAATAAGTGGACAAGTGAAGCTTCGGCTTATGTAACAAATACTTTGTTAAATCCAATGTATCAGTTTTAAACGACTTTTTGGCCGTTCTATATACATCTTGTGTTATTGATCGATGAAGTAACACGCCTTGGACCTTTATTCCGCTGCGACCCAATTTGGGGGTGTTACACAAGTAAAACTAAAAGACACTTACCCTAATGTACTAAGACACTAAAAATAACACAAAAACTAGTCTTAAAGATTGGTTAACAAGACTCAATCAAATGAGCTATATACCACTGATTTAGAACCACAGTTTTAAAAACTTTTAGGAAAAAGCTTAAAACAACATCAAAGACTTAAAGACACTAAAAAAAGATTATGAATAACTCAAAAAGGCTTGTTAAAGATTTCCAAGCTGACCCAAAAGGTTTTTGCAAGATTTGACCCACTTTGACACTTATCCCAAACACCCTTTTAATTTTGAAAAATCCATTTTAAAACTGAA
This sequence comes from Tanacetum coccineum, assembly GCA_026074375.1. Classification (NCBI taxonomy): domain Eukaryota; kingdom Viridiplantae; phylum Streptophyta; class Magnoliopsida; order Asterales; family Asteraceae; genus Tanacetum; species Tanacetum coccineum. Next base: position 13,573 of record BQNB010092678.1, read on the forward strand.
TAAAGAGTGAATTAAGCTGAGTTTTTTGCAAAACAGATATTAAACAACTTATAACAAGCAATATTAAGCAATAAGGATCAAGTATAAGCACTTAAAGTAAGCAACAAGGAATAAGCAGTTTGAGAGCTAAAAAAACAGTTTCAATTGAAAACTTAAACAAAAGGCATGAAATCAAAAAGCAAGCATACATAAGCATAAAATAGACTTAAACAAGCAAGATTAAGCAGTAAGGAAGCTAAAATAAGCAGTGCTACAGTAATAGGCTAAAATTGATAAAAAGAGAGTGTACCTTATCCCTTGCTCAAACAGGGATAATACAACCTAAATAAGCTTTAACCTACCCAGCTTATTTGAAATAAGCAGTCTAATAAAATAACCCATAAGCTCTTCCTTTTTAAGCTTATCTTCCAATAGCTTGAAAATCCAAATTATAAGTAATGAAACAGTAACTTTCCTTTAACTTTAAAAAAACGTTGAATGAGTTAAAAACAGTTTCTATAAGCTTAAAAGAGCTTATGAGAATAACTTGTGAACACAAAACAACTTGAATGCATAAGCTGTGCTTGTTGTGTTTCTTTAGTGTGGAGATTCAAGTCTTCATCTAAGCCATCCAATTTGAGTGCTCACCAAGCCTTTTGATCTAAACCCTTAATTTTTGTCATTATCCTTAAACGAATTGGGCGATAGAGGATTGCCAACCTGGATTTTAATGTTTTGTGTGGTGGGATAAGGTTGATTAAGAGGATTGTGATTGAGTTTTGTGAAGGGTGTATTGTCTTAATGTGCAGGGTTAACAAACACGCACAAAGTGTGAGAGATATACAGTGTCTTTTAGGGCGGGAAAATTAGTTTAAGTGGGTGCAGGGTATAAGTTTGGTGAAATGGCAAAAGTAGTCCTTCAATTTGTATGTTGATATTGCAAGTTAAGTCCTTGTGGTGTATAAAGTTTTAGGAGTTGGCAATTAAAGTCCCTCAAAGTGTTATGAGCTATTGCAGGGAGGGTCCTTTGTGGTATAACACCGTTAAGGGTCAAGGAAGCTTGGGCCTAACTTCGTTAAAAAGAGAATTGGGCTAGTGGGTTATTCGGTTAGGCTTTATGTTTATTTAAAAGAGTTTAATTGAGTGAATATGTAAGTTGTGCTGATCCGGGCCCACTAGGTGGGTACGGGTTGGACCCACTTTTAACAATTTAGGTTTTTGGGTTCGGTTTTCGATGCTCTTTCCAATGCCACTTCCCGGGGTTGACTTTGACTTTGGCTTTTGCTTCACGCTCTTTCCGTTCTCGTGCTTGGTTTTGTCGTTTTTGGCTTTATTTTTCGTCCTTTGCTTAGATATCCGTTACCTGCATAATACAAAAGCAAAACATACAAATACAATTTTATATTTTGGTAGCGTTTTGGTCATTTTAGCATCGTTTTAATGGACAAAGTAATTGTATTATAAACACGTACCAAAATCCCCAACTAAGATAATGCCGGTTGTATTCACGGCAATGCGTAAAAAGTAAGCACTTAGAAAACTAAGAATCTCGATCCCCCTCGACTAATTACCTCAAAAAGTAGCTAAGTGTTCGTCAAGGGGAATGAAAGAATCAATAGCTTTGAAAAGCCCCGTTTTGACCATTTTTTATATTTACACTAACTACCACTAATATTTTTGTATTTTTCCTTTTTCTTTTTCTCAATTAACTAACATGTTTGACTTTCGTTATTTTATAACTTTTAGGGATCATAGAACAAGAAACATTTCAATCCTAAAATGCCCCAAAAAGGATAAATTCATCGTTCCCGACTTTTCACTTATTCCAAACCAAGCTTAAAACGAAATCACCGTTAAATATCAGTTAAGATGCTAACACTACTCATATTTGCAACTTGTGAACTTTTCACTCCCGACTTTTATTATATCTTAGGTGAATGTGCCATTTTGAATTTCAACCATGGATCAACGTTTTGCAAAATTTCTATGCTTCACGTTCCACCCGAGAATAATGAGTTTGAAGGCGAGATCATCCCATGTAGCGACTTTCGTCTCGGCACATCCCAACCTTGCGGCTAAGTGACCAGGCTTTTGACACCCCACAGAGACTAGTATCGGGACTCACGGACCTTTGGTTTCAAAAACTCTTAGGCTTCCCGTATATACATAGCTTATTAGAAAAACTTAAAATGAAATAGTCTAAGTTCAAAAGCATATTTAAATTTAACAAAAAGAGATTTTTACATACATTTATTAATCACACTTAATAATAAACTTAACATTGATGCAATGTAACCCTCGACCTTTTAGAATGGCTGCAACATCTGGTTGTGAGCCGGCAATATGCAACCAACTTTTGTCAGTCTTAGATTATTATATCTCACTAGGCTTTCTTAGAAAGGCGTAACATCGGTTTGTGAGACGCGGTAAGACGCACAAACTTTTAATCAGCCCACATTTATAATTATTACACATTATTAATTTTTTCATTTATTTTTATATTTTCATTCACACTAATTTCACATATAGGAGTTAGACTTCTTTTTGGAAAATTTAAGTATAAACTTGAACTAAGACTAAAATTATTGCTATCGACTACATCTCAAAAATTGTTGATTTAAGTTTAATTTTTCAAAAACGAGCACCTATTATTAGTCCGGTATTAGGACTAATGGGAGAAAAAGCCACCAAAAATACATATAAGATCTCTTAAGATTTCCAAATAATCCTTGTTTAGCATCCAACTCATACTTAACTCTATCATTTTTCGTTCTTCGCGAAGATCCGCGAATGCTTAGTCTAAAAGTTAAGGAACAAGCTAGAGCTCAACACGCTCGATCGAGTCAAAATTTATTCTTATTCTACCCAGCAGGAAAGTCAAAATTGTGACAAAACACTTATTTTATTTTTGAAAATTTTTAATTTTTTCATTTTTTTGGTATTTTTCAAAAATTTTGGTGGTAAAAACGGGATTACGTGAAAACAACGACTGCAGGCACAATCAAATCGAAGATCCCCCCATACTAGAATTAAACATTGTCCTCAATGTTTTAAGGGGTACCTACGTCATACTAAAGCCGTTTATGAATTATGCTAAAGATAAACGTTAGTCGATAAGATTAGGATATTGGATTCCCAAATGAAGCTGAGGATGTGAAGCTCGAGTGATCGAAGGACAAAACCGCGAGCACGAGAGGCTTCAAAAATCCGGGCAATCCTGGACATACACAACAAAAACCACAAAACACGAGAAAGGTAGAGGCGAGCCTCATCACAACACAAAACACTTATTCATTACTACTACTAGGATAAGCATGGGTTGCCACCCACGAAGCGCCTTGTTTTTGTTAACCGAGTCACAAGCTCGACTCGACCCCGAATTCATTGGTCCATGGGGGAGCAAGTGGAAGATAAAATCTCCATCGGACTTTCATTCAAGTTGTTTGGATAAACATTGAATTTCATGAAAGTTCCACTCCGATGAGATACACTCGGCATAAAAGAATGATAAATGGAGATGCCGGGGTCAAAAATGGTATCTTCATTCCCGCAAGAGAGAAGATATGGTGGAGTAACGGGATACGTGAGAAAAGGAAGAAAGATCCATACAACATATGCCAAGAGAGGAGATTGGTCATCCTCGAATGGTAAATTCACATTTGTCGTAGAAAGAACGTTCTCACGAATCCCGGAGTCAACAATACTAGTCAACTCACCCGGATCGGGCTCACTCTTAAAATAGAAGCAATCATACTCCGGTGGAGATATGATGTGAGCAAGTTCATCGGCGAACTCCTCATGATAAAAGTCACTCCTATCGGCAGGAGGAAACGGATCATTCGAAAGATCAAAGATAAACGAATCATATTTAGAAAGAGAAATATCAGAATGAGTAGTGGTACTGCCACTACTCTTCTCTTCAATATGATCGTCATCAAAATAGAAAGCTTCATAATCTGGAAGAGAATAATCAGAAAGAGTAGTGGTACTGCCACTACTATTCTCTTCCAAATCAAAGCAGAAAGTTTTAGATTCGGGTATAGAATTATCAAAGGTGTTAGTCTCCTCCAAGAAAAGGTTAGGGGAAGTGGAGGAAGACTTGGTCACAAAATCAAAATCACAAAAATTTCGATAATTTTTCATGGAGAATATCGCCCTCAATCTCTCCATCTTCCGTGTGAAAATCCTTCACCTCCTCTAAGCTAACGAGCTCAGAATCAGGAGGTGATGCCTCAACATAATCGATGTCGTCAATAGAGAAAGAATCATCATCAATCGAAGTAGAATCATCGTTAGAATCAGAGAAACCCTCAAATTGATCTTTTGAAATGTCAAGAGGCGGAGAATTATCACGAAAAGGCACATCACACATTTTGTCGGGAATACCCTCGGACTCACTTGGTATTGGGATAAGGTCCTCAACACTAGACTTTATTACTTCGTCTGATTCCGTTTCCAGAATATTGTCAAGATGCTCGTCCCCCATACTAAGAGAGTTAACGGGCTCCTCAGTTGATAGAACGGGTGTGATTGCAATAGTATACTCCTCATCATCATCTTCGTAGTAGTAGGCAAGACGATTCCAACTCAGAAGATTAATATATTCTGCCAGCTCCTCACTTATAATTTGCACATCATTAAGAAGTTTACAAAGCAATTCTTGTATATCATTTGGTTGATGTTGCTTTTCTTTACAAGCATGTTTAATTTCAAAAAGTTTCTCCTAAGCTAGCAATAAAACCTTTGCTGTTTCTCTAAAAGATATACGATTAAATTTCTTTAAAAAGGTTTTCGTAGATTTCAATAGGTCATCTCTAGCTTGCAACACTTCCTTGGTCGTTTCTTGAGGAGATTGATGAATGACGGGCTGCTGTAGGGGTTCAAGTTGGTCAAAACAGGAATAATTAGAATCATAACACGGATTAGGTTTGTAGTAATTCATCGGTTGACATTGAAAAGTCTCGTGAGGACCTCCGCAATTTTCACAACAAGGTTCATAAAAGATAACTTATTGACATTGAAAAGTCTCATGCGGGCCCCCACAGCGGGTACAACAAATATATTGTTGTTGAAAACTTAGAAAATTTTATGGGAAATTAAAGTCTTGATTATAACACGGTTCAGGATTATAGATAAACGGAACTTGAGGTGAACAATCGTAACCATAATAAGAATTGTTCCCACAAAACTCATAAGAATACGTCGGGGGTTATGGAGGTGGGTTGAAAATGTTAGGAGAATCATTGACAAAATTAGGGTGAATACATAATGAATAAATTCCATCTTCAGAATAGCATGTCGGATCAAAACTTGGTAAAGTTTGTGGGAGCTCATCAATGGTTTGATTGTTGCATGGTTCCGGATTAGAGATAATCGAAACTTTTGGTGGGCAATTATAACCAATATGAGCACCTTTCCCACAAGACTTACAAGTACATCTTTGACAAAAGATTTCGTCAAACGAATCACCACACTCATAACAACAATGATGGTCGATTAGTGGAGGACTTTGTGAAGAATTTACACCGGGGTCGTGATTGAAAACGAATGGCTCTTAAGTTTCATTAACAAAGTTAGTGTTGTCATCGGATGACTCAGAAGTGTTTAGAAGGTCTTGGAAAATTCCATTTTCTTCACAAATTGTAAACCAAACTTTCTTTAATTTCTTTCTTAAAAGAGGACATTGTTGACAACGTAGACCATCAACCGGGTTTCCACACTTGGGACAATCATGAAGGGGTTGTTGAGACGAGTCAGAACTCACATTCGAACACCAATATCCTTTATTATACAAAGCTCCACAAGATGAGCATTCTTTAATCGTGTAAAGGGGATTTAAACGATAGTCGAATGACGCCATAAGAATTAAACAATATAGAGGGTTAAGAAAAGAATTAAATGGATGAAGAAAAATAAGATTATTTTTAGGTTTTTAGGTTTTTTAAACAATTCATTTTATTAAAGGACAAAATGAGATAAAACAACTTAAACCAATTAATCAACAAGCTTCACGATAACTCTTTAAAAGAAAAACGCACAAAGGAGCGGAGAAGTAGGAACGCGCGAAGCTATTAAAAACCTTTCTCCTTTAGGGTCGTAGTTCCTCGGAACAACCCTCCTTATACACCCTAGAGTTTGTTGTATCTTTCAAAAGGTGAATCGTACTCGCTAGTGACACAAAAGGAATTTTTTGAACTTTGATGTCGGAACTTAAAATGATAATGATCAAGTGAGAGCATTATCGTTGATGAAGGATTTTAATCTTTATTATAGACTTGATTTTCTATTTTTGATATTTCCTTGTTTTTATATACTAATAGAAGAAAATAAAAAATATTTTTGTATTTTTATATTTTTATAAAGAAAATAACTTCACAAGGAAGGATCTTCAAGGCACAACAAACTTCAACTCGATAATCGTCTCACGGCCTCCCCGGCAGCGGCGCCAAAAAGTGATCTGTAGTAAGCAATTTATACTATATATATAATATAATATAGGTGAAAATAAACAAATCACTTTTAAAATCCAACAAAAGCAATAAGTTTAAATTCACAAATAAAAATATATATATCCGGAAGTATCGGTTTCTCGCTTCGTTATCCACAAAGTTTAAAACCGGACCCGGGTCGTTATGTCCCAACGAGGCGTGAATTTGAAAATCGAGAATCGGTTTGGGAATTATGCTTGAATAATCAAAGATTTGATTTGGAATCTATTTCTACTAATAAAGTGCAAAAAATAACTAAAAGAAAGCAAACAAGAAAGGCAATTAAAGATACGGGCTAAAAACCTAAAACGTTAACGGGCATTAAAAACGCGACCTAAAAAAAGCTAAATTATCAAAATTTAATCCTAAAATGAATTTTTAAGTTTTAATTAACCCTAAGTGACTAAAATGTAAGAATAAAGAAAACTAGACTAAAAACGAAAGTGATTTGAGCTTAAAAACACGAAAAACGAGAACGTGATTCAATCCCGTTCTTTAAAAAAACTAAAATCTACAATTTTAACCCTACGAGAGCAAATCTAATTTTCCTAAGTTCTAAGTGATAAAAGAAAATTTTGAAACAAAGAATTATATTTTTTTGACTTTTTTATAATTTATTATGAATTAAAAACAGTTTTAATGAAATTAAATGATTAAAAATAGTAAACTAATTGAGAAAAATCTGAAAAAATTACAGAAAATACTTTGAGGTGAGCTGATTCTAGGAAAAATACAAAATGGTTGCCAGCTTATTTGAATAAGCTGGGAAAAAGCAAAAAGGGCTTATAAGCTAAATGGGCTAAAAAGACTATATAATTAAACTAAGGGGAAACTTAACCAGATGGCCCTACTGGTGCCGCTGGTTAAGTGTGTGGGTTTGTGAGACTTGTGTGTGCTATAAGGGAGGTCCAGGGTTCGAATCCTGGGCCTTCCCTTTTTGCAAAACGATTTTTTTTAAACTTATAAAACTTGCAAAAATAAGCAAGTTTAAAAAGGACAACTTTTTATGAAAAGTTAAAATAAGCTCAAAATAAGCAAAAAGAAAACTGGTAGTAATGACTTCTTTATACTAAGCAACTAATGGGGCTAAACTGCTATGTCATTTTTTTGTGCACCAATAAGCTAACAAAAGGCAATAAACTAAGACAAGCCTTATACTACACTTAATAAGCAAGAGCAAACAGAAATAAGTAAAATAATGTAAGCTAAATTAAGCAAGTTATGACAGAGTAACTAAGGGCTTTTAAGCTTAAACTTTTTAAGCTAAAGATTGCAAAAAGCACACAATAAGGCTCTACACAAAAGGAATTAGCAAAATTTCTACTAAAACAAATCCCTACTATTAACAAGACAAACCCTAATTAAGCATGCAATAAGCAAAAAGTCTTAAAAATCAAGTTAAGCACATTGTTAGCCAAAATATGGTGACATCCTGCATAAACATTTATCATTTATAGTCGTGTCGGGTTAGTTTAGTTAGTCAAGCCCGGGACTATAAATACCCCCTCCATACTTCCGTGGAGGGGTAGAAGTTCATACTTGTAAAAGTGTGAGTGTGTGTGTTTCTTTGTTTTCTCTCAACCACACACACAACTTCTCCCATCTTTTATCTTTTCTCTCTAATAAACCTGTTTGTAATTCCAAAAAAATTTCTTTCCAATTTACATACCTCGGAACGGATGTTCTAAGGGTGAATATTATGCTAACAATTAGCACCAGAGCACATGTGGAATCCGTGTTGTTTAACTATTGATTATGTTCGTGGCTTATTTTAAAGAAAAAAGGCCACGGCTCCAATTTTTTTTTTGGCTTATTTGGTTGTTAATCTTGTTCTTTCCTTGATCTACATGTTAAACAGGCTAGATTGTTACCATTCAAAGTTGTTCATAAGCATACTATATCGAATTTTAAACTAAAAAGTGGTTTACTTTTTATGTGTTCTAAAGAGGAGGTTTGGCTTCGAATTTGATGAATCACGAAGATATGGTTGTTATATCTGGTTTATATTCTCCTTCTAATCACTTAGTAATAAGCCCCTATACTTATATGAGAAGTGAAATAGCTTATTATGGCTGATTTGCTTATTTCGTTCTTGATGTCTTCCGTAAGATGAATAAAAAATCATTATTCATGGTGTCGGTTTGTCAAAAAGAGGGGATAATCCGGTGTTATAATGGAAAAAGTAGCCGGCGTTTTGACCAAGTCAAAGGCGGTTTGAGTAAAATAATAAGGCAGCGGTTTGGTTTTTAAAAAAAGGTGCGTTTGCATTTAAATGCCCGCGGTATGGTCAGTATATAGCAGCGTTAGATTTAAATATACGTCGGCGATTTGCTCAATTTTAGCCGCGGTTTGGCTGAATTGAGTGTTGGCGGTTTTGTGTAATAAGGTGGGCGGATGTGGTCACACAACAAGGTGCGGTTTGCTTTGTTTTTGGTGCGGTTTGGTCCACAAAAAGGCCGGCGGTTTGCTTAGCCTTTTTTGTGGTGGCGGTGTTGGCTTACTTTGATGGAGTTTGCTTAAATTTCACATTAAAAATCTCACTGCAAGAACTTTAAACGACAAAGTTAAACCTTAACAAACCATCAACCTAAACCATTAACAAGGACTTAAAAACACCAATTCCACAACAAACAAACACCACAATCAAGAATCGCGACTATAAAACACCACAAGCAACCACAACTAACCACCAACAAACAAAACACTTAATCCCAAAACGATCCTTAAAATATTTACTTAAATGACAAAACGTCTATAGATTCGGAATACTATGACATGTGATCACATTATATTTTGGTATCTCTTATTTTGCGATTAAAGTTGAATTTCACAAGGCGTCTACTTAATTCATCATCGGACTTTCTTCTATTATCTATCGATTGATGACTTGCATAAGACGTATAACAGTTATGGATTAAGACTTGGATCATCTAGTTTCCAGAAGTCAATGGGTGGTTTGATGTAAGACCTGGATAAACAATCACTTAAAGGAGTAAACGTTTGTAAGTACTCTCAGTGCACACGCAAATGTCGGGTGTGGATAATTTCAAGAGGTGTTGTATTCTTAAACATTTGATGTTTGGGTATAATTAACTAGATATTTTCTTCTTCACCGTTCTTCAATCAACAATAGTTCAAGATTAGTAACAAATTTAGGTGATTTTACTTCAGTTGTTAAGTTTGTAATATCGGGTTACTTCACCAATTGATCACAACAAAAAATGCTGACAAATACGAGGTTGGTAATGTTAGACCAGAGAGTAAAAAGGTTTGAGATTTAATCAAACACTTCTCAACGGGATTGTTATGTGTATTCCAGACAAAGATAACTGTACAGTCTAAGCAAAATCTTCAAATTTCTTGGATGAAATTCATTCCCAAGACCTTTATTAAAACCAAGTTTCTTGATTCTGCTTCAACTCCTTTATGGTTTGTGAGTCAAGAAGGTAATGATTCTTTTGTATATCAAGATTTATTCTTATGACAAGAACTTCTCGAGTATATAGACGTACACGACAATGATGCTTCCGAGAGAAAATGTGTACATCCGGGACTTAATTGACTTTGATGTTACCATGTCAACTTCCAGGGGGAACTAGTGTATACTACTTCACTAAGAAAGGTTTGTGAAGTATTCTGCAAACGTGAGAAGAACAGTTGCTGATTTATCGCATGCACCCTAAACGAATATTCACCAAGCCCTGATGACAAGAAGCAGTGGTCGTTGGTGTGGTTTGACTTCTACAAAATTCCGCTGTGCACTTTGATGACAAGTAGAAGATTGTTCAAGCTACATTAATGTTTCAGAATCTGCTTAAGATAGGGATGTTGGTTTAGGGGGAAGCTGATTCAGAAACTTCGCCAAAAAGGAGTCTATGAAGAAAGCTTTTCAAGACATGCTGCATGAATTGGGGGGAAGTTAATCCAGTTCATGCATACTACAATGGTTCCTGTACAAGTAAAGACAATGAAGATCCAAGCTGGAGTACAAGTTTCAAGACAAGGAGAACTCAGAAGACATCTTCAGCTTTGGAAGTGCTTTGGAAGACTTTATTTCTGTTGTATTTGTACATGATAGGAACATTGTAAGTAATTCCGTATGTGTCCACATATTGGGGGAAGATTGTTAGCCTTAAAATATGGTGACATATCCGGAATTACATTAGTTTATTTATAGCGTGACACATAGGGACTAATAATGACAGGCTATGATAGTTGTGTGTCACTAGGACTATAAATACCCCCTCCATACTTCCATGGAGGGGTGAAGCCCACATTTGTAAAAGTGTGTGTGTGTGTGTTTTCTCTCAACACACACACCTCTTCCCATTTCATCTCTTTTCTCTCTAATAATATGGCTCAATTTCTTTTCCATTTTACCAAGCCTCCGGATCTTATGTTATAAGGGTGAATCTATGTTAACACGTACACTCACTTTAATCGTGCTATCATACTTGATATTTGGATTTTTGTTTTGTATTTTTGTGAGTGAAAGAAAAGAAACTGATAAAGAATATATGGTGTAAATCTTAAACGAACTTCTCGAAAAAATTGGGATGAGGTGAAAGAGTTTGTTGACCGAGTACTAACTTGACTAGTAAATCCCAACGTGGGTTTATTTTAAATTATCATTAATTTATTTAAATCCTATTTCATGCATACACAATGTTATCTACGTATGCATATATTTCTTATTGTAATGTATGTTTAGCGTTATGAAAAATCTAGGGTGTTATAATTCTTCCCCTCTAAAAGAAAATTTCGTCCGCGAAATTAATGTCGAAACTTAAACGAAAACGTACCAAAACGTAAAAAAAATGTGGATAGTCAGTCCGCCTCATTTCTTCGTTTTTCCCAAGTAGCCTCACTCGCGGAATGATTCTTTCAAAGAACTTTAGCAAAACGGAAGGTTTTATTTCTCATGACTTGCTCTTATCTAAAATAGCCTTAGGCTCCTCAACAAAATATAAATCTTCCTGAAATCATAGCTAACAGATACAAAATAACATGCAACAGATGATAGTTGTAACATCTCAAAAGAGATATATGGAACACATTTTGAACATGAGGCAATTGTGGCGATAACGCCAAACGATACGAAACTTCACCAACTCGATCTAAGATTTCGAACGGACCAATGAATCGCGGACTTAATTTCCCTTTCAAACCAAAACGTCGAACACCTCTACACGGAGATACCTTAAGAAACACACGATCCCCGAGTTTAAATTCCAAGGCTCTTCGATGACGATCAGCGTAGCTCTTTTGTCGTGAGCGAGCTTCTTTAAGATTCTCTTTAGCAATGGCAACTTTTTCCTTCGTCACCTCAACTAGTTCTGGACCTTCTATAAACCGCTCTCCAACTTCGTTTCAAAAAAATAGGTGCTCTACACTTTCGGCCATACAAAAGCTCGAAAGGAGCCCCTTTTATACTCGCATGCCAACTATTATTATAAGCAAATTCAACCAAACACAAATACTCGTCCCAATTTCCCGTCCACTCCAAAGCGCACGATCTCAACATATCTTCGAGAGTCTGAATAGTACGTTCAGTCTGTCCGTCAGTCTGAGGATGAAAAGCGGTACTAAACTTAAGTCTCGTTCCCCAAGCATTCTGTAAACCTTTTCAAAATCGTGAAGCAAACCGTGGATCTCTATCAGACACGATCGAAGTAGGTGTGCCATGTAACTGAATAATCTCTTGCTGAAATATACCGGAGTACCCTTGCTGAATAGGCAAAAAGTGAGCCGACTTGGTCAAACGATCAACTACAACCCAAATTGCATCATTCTTTTTAAAGGTGCGAGGCAACCTCATTACAAAATCCATAGAAATTTGTACCCACTTCCAAGCTGGAATATCTAGAGGCTGAAGAAGACCACTTATACGTTGATGTTCTATTTTAACTTGTTGACACGTTAAGCACTTTGCTACAAATCTAGCCATCTCCTGTTTCATACCATTCCACCAAAAAATTTGCTTCAAATCTCTATACATCTTTGTAGAACCAGGATGAATAGAGAAAGGAGAACTATGTGCCTCAGTCAAAATAGCTTCTCGAAGAGAGGAATTGTCAGGAACACATAATCTATTACCGTACCATATCACACCATGCTCATCCACCCGAAATTCTTCCTGCTTACCCTTCTTCATATTTTGCACCACCGACCATAGTTCACCATCTTCCTTCTGAGCTTCCTTAATCCGTAATATAAGGTTAGGTTCAATCTTAAGGCTAGTTATATAACCTTCAGAACCACGAACAACTAACTCGACTTCCATGAGCTCTAGATCTTTGATAATCTCGGGTTGTATTTTGAGACAAGCCATAGTTCCATAATTCTTTCAACCAACACCTCTGCCTCATATTTAACTCCTTTTGAGTAAAAATATATTTGAGGCTTTTGTAATCGGTGAAGAGGTCACAAGTTTCCCCATACAAATAATGCCTCTAAAACTTAAGAGCGAAAACGACTGCTGCCAACTCTAGGTCATGTGTCGGATAATTTTCCTCATA
>BQNB010092679.1:0-26555 GCA_026074375.1 Tanacetum coccineum
TTTTGATAATGATTTTAATAGATTAAAGGTTAGGGTTTAAGGTGTTTGGCTGTGTTTATAAAGTAGGCCCTAGTTTTTTTATGGAATTGGAATATTGGAGCGTATAATTTAAGTATGGGAAGTTATTACCTAATTTTAGAATAATTGAGTATTTGGTTCAGGAACAGAGAACCGGTGGAACCGAACCGAACCGAACCGAACCAAGAACCGAAAAAATCTCAAAATCAAGAACCGGAACCGGAACCGATGGTTCTGGTTCCGGTTTGGTTCTTATCGGTTCCGGTTTGGTTCTTGGTTCCGATCCGGTTCTTTGGTTCTTTTGCTCATCCCTACTCCTCGGTGAGAGGTGAATGAAAATTCTACGTTCATGTTGTAAATCGAGCTTGATTGTCATATAAGTTTTGGTTTTGAATTCTAAATCTAATAACGCAAAAGGAAAGCACATAAAGGTACGCTTAAACTAGAAATTAAAGCAATTTAAAAATCTAATGACATTTAAAACAAATAAAAACTAATTAAAAACTAATTAAAAACTAAATTGAACTAACTATTTAACTAAATATGACAAATTAAAACTCTAAAAACTCAAATTGCAAATTTCTAAACTAAAATACATTAATCTATTTTTTAAAACACATATTTTTTTTGAATTTTTAAACTATTTAAAACTATTTTTTAAACTAATAATACTAAAAATTAAATTAAAAATACTAAACTTAATCCTAAAAATTTGATTTTTTTTATAAAAATGCTAAATGCTATTCCTGAGGTTTACTAAGGAAAACGATTTAAAAAGCTAAAGCCAATAAGCTGTGAAAATTAAATAAGCTAAAAAAGCTAAAACTGAAAGTGTGTATAAGAATTAAATGTTGAAATGGTATGACTAGAAAAGACCCAAGGGCATGCTGGTAAGGCGTTGGTGTTGTGAATGGGAGGTCACAGGTTCGAGTCCTGTGACCTACCTTTTTGCAAAACATTTTTATTTTTCATTAAGATATAAAATAAGCAAAACTAAGAAACTTTAATAAATGAACTTTTTGACAGATCCTAATTATAATCTAGAAAAAGCTACTTAAAAAGTGACAGTTTAGAAAACTTAAATCTACATCAATTTTAGCTAAAGCTTGTTTAGCTATTTGGACTTGATAAGCAAAGGAAATTCAAATAAGCTGAAAACAGACATGCACCCAGACTTAATAAAATTAATATCCAAAAATAAGCTAACAAAATAAGCTGAAAATTATCTAGAAGCTCAAAGACAGTTGACTCTAAAAGGCTTTTAAAGGACTTACACTACTACTTTTAAGCTAAGCTAAAAGACTAATAAGCATTATGACTTAAGCTAAAAAGTGAAAACAGATTGAGATTGGTATTTGAAAAACATAAACAAGCTAGACTAAAGAAAATTAACTAAGAGATTAAGCTAGAAAAAAGGACATAAAAGTGACAGTCTATACTAATATTTTTGGCTTTCTGAAAATAAAATGACAGAATTGCAACTTAAAAATAAGACTCAAAAATGACTTTGACAATTTAAAAGCTTAAAACAGATTACCTATAGACTCCAATAAGCTAAAAGAAACAAAAATTAACCTAAACTAAGCTAGGAAATTACCTTAAAAGACCTGCCAAATCTTTCATTTAAACAACAACTATCAAAACTTAACTGTTTTTTTAAACTAAGTTCTCAAAATGGTTTTTCAAATGACTATAAACTTGAAACAAATTAATATTGATGCATTTGGAACTCAAATTTGAACAAAAAAACTACACCTCATATTCATCTTTAAGAAACTTCACTAATAAGCTGTTATAACAGTCTTAAGTCTAGCAGACTTAAGTTTTTGAGAAACAACATATAAATCTTAACAAAACTTAAACTAAGCTTATGAAAACTAGATCTAAGACCAAATTAAAGCTTATGCAATCTAACTTAATCCCTAAAAATAACCCTAGCAGTCTTAACTTATGTTAAGACTGCTTATGCCAAACACCCCTTTAAACTTTTAAAATCCAATTTTAAGCTAAGACATACCTTATTAATCATGGATTATTGAAAACATATTAAGCTCAATGATATTAGAGGACAATTAAGCACAAAGTAAGGAAAAATAAGCACTGTCTAATAAGCTATAATAATAAGCAGTTTTAACTAAGAAAATGGACAGAATCAAATAAGCTCTTTTCAAAATAAAACTAAACTATAAACTAGCATATTAAGCCATCTCAAGATAGAATAAGCACAAATAAACTATAATAAGCAAAAAATAAGCAGTTTAATAAGATGTAAAGAAAATAAGCTAGAAAATAATAAAAGTGAGTGTACCTTAATCCCAGCTAAACAGGGATCTAAATTGCTCAAAAGAGCTTATCTACAAGCTACAGATTGTTGAAAACAAGCTGGTGAAAACACCATAAGCCCATCCATTTCTAGCTTATCATCCAAAATAGCTTAAACTGACTTTATGAGTGATTTAAGATGAAAGGCTCATTCAATTAAGCTTTAAAAAGCTTAATTGAATTAGAGCTAGCTTAAAGAGTTAAGGAGAGCTTATTGAGCTTATTTGATTACTTTTAAACACATTTAAGCCAAATTTTGCATAAACTAAAACGTGAATTTAACACAAACTTAAATGAAACTGATTTTTATTAATATTAAAGAGATTACAAGCTTTTAAAAACAAAATTACATTAAAGAAAATTACTATAAGTTGGTAAATAAGTTACACTACACTACTCTTACTCCTATACTATATAATTTATTATCTGATTTCATCTTCTATTTATAACTGAAGAAGAAGCTTCTAGGTGTGAGGAGGAGCGTCCTTAGCCTTTGATCTCAGCCCTTGATCTTCCAATCCATCTCTTTGATCCCTTAGATTGCTTCTACGAATTTGTAGCCAATAGGAGTCATTAGGATTGCCAGCGTGTCAAGCTATGTCAGACGTATCAGGGGTACTTCTAGAAACTTAGGAGTGTGTGGGTGAATGGTAAGTTGGTTTACCTGGTGTAAGTTGCAGGGTAAGTTTGGAAGGGAAAGGGGGTAGATGAATAGTAAATATTGACTCTGTGTTATAATGTTTTGACTTGGACCCGGGTTGTATCATTTTGGGCTTGGTTAATACTTTTCTTGGGCCTGGAGCAGGTTTTGTTATGAATTGGATTTGGACTAGGTTTATGATTTTGGAGTTATAGATTTAGGCTTAGGTTTAATATACTTCAAATATTAATGGGCTGACCCGGCCCATGAAACGGGTACGGTGTTGGCCCATTAAAAATGAATACGCCTTCGGCTTCGTTTTTCTCATGCTCTTCCAATCCCGTGCTCGGTTTTGTCCGTTTTGGCTTCGTTTTTGTCCTTTTTGATATATCTGATACCTGCACAATACAAATCACAAAATACACATATACAATGCATTTTCTATGTATTTTTGGTGATTTAAGCTTATTTTACTAAAGAAAAATGATATGTGAATACACACATATCAAAAATTCCCCATACTAAGCTATTGTCGTGTCAGCACGCAATGTCTTAAATACACACTTAGAAAACCAAAAATTTTAACCCCCTTAGACTAATTATTTTGAAAAGTAGCTAAATGTTCATCTAAGAGGATTAAGAAATCACTAGTTTAAAACGCCCCGGTTTTACCATTTTTATAAACATGCATACATTTATTATTATCATCATTCATTTTTTTAATGAAACTTTAAGGATCACGGAACAAGAAACACTAAAAGGATAAATTCATCGTTCTCGATTTTTCACCCGCCCCAAACCAAGCTTAAAAACGAAATCATTGTCAAATACAAGTTAAAATGCTAACACTACTCATAAATGCTAATTGTGTACGCATTAGCTACTTTCCGCTCCCTTATTCCTAAATCCTCTAAAGGTTTTATTTTTATTATTGGTGACAAATAAATTAAGTCCTTATTCATATAAAGTAAACCCGGTTTAGACCATAATTAGTTTGAAATCCTTTCCTAAAGAGACGATATGGTGAGAATAAGGTCCACATTAAGGTTCTAATTTCGCATGATTTAGGGGTTATCCTTTTTATTTCATCCGAAACAACTCAACTACGAGTCCAGAGACGGAGGCTTTATTTAGATAACCCTAGAGTCGAAATTTGGCTTTATTCTTATTATTATTATAGCAACATTATTAAACCCCCTGGTCCTTTAAACAACTGCCACATCGGTATGCGAGCCGACCATGGTCCAGGAGTCTTATTTTGACCAGGAGATCCTCGACCTTTTTGAAGGCTGCAACATCGGGAGCGAACCGACCAGATGCAACAAACTTTTATCAGTCTCGGATTTATTATTCTTACTATGGGCCTTCTTTTGAAGACTGCCACATCGGCAGCGAACCGACCAGAGACAGTAAACTTTTATCAGCCCACAGTTTTTATTATTATTATTACCTCCACCCTTTAAACGACTGTCACATCGGTATGCGAGCCGACCATGATCCAGAAGTCTTATTTCGGCTTCGGTTTACTACATAATTATTATTATTATAGCCAAATTTCAAGTCCTGTGGTCTTTTAACTACCTAGACAACGGTATCGAGCCGTCAGGAATCAATAGTCTATTTCCCCACAACACTGACAAAACCTCGACGTGTACCTTAATTTCACCAGAAGGAATCTCTACGAAGAGATCTAAACTAAGAATCACAAAAACCAAAGTAACTTTATTTATTTAACAATAATATAACGTTTATTAAGCTGATGGGAGCAAAAAGCCACATTTAACCTCTATGAGCTCTAAAGAGATCCAACTACTCCATGTTTAGCATCTAACTTATATAAAACTCTATCATTTTTTGTTCTTCGCAAATTTAAAATCTTTAATAAAAAGATCCGCGAATGCTTAGTCTAATAAAAACAAGCTTTGCATATTTAAAGTCTATTATGGAAACTTGCAAACTCTTGGATTTTTTCAAGCTAGAATTCGCGTTTTAAAGCTTCTTGTATAAAAGACTAGTAAAATCTTAAATTTATATAGGTTAAGGGGTAAGCTAGAGCGCAACATGCTCGATCAAGTCAAATTTATTCTCAAAAAGACAAAAAACTATGTGTCAAAACACTTATTTTATTTTTGAATTTTTTTAATTTTGGCATAAAATCATATATTTTTGGTGGTAAAACGGGGTTACGTGAAGACAAGGCAAATGCAAGTAAGATCAAATCAAAAGATACCCCCCTACTAGAACTAAATGTTGTCCTCAATGTTTAAAAGGGTCTCTACTTAAATCTAAAGCCGTTTATTAATTATGCTAATAGATAAACGTTAATCAATAAGATTTAGGATATCGGATTCCCATGTATAAACATGCTAAGGATTGAAGATCGAATGAACGATGGATAAAACCACGAGCATGACAGTCTTCATAATCCGGGCAATCCTGGACATAAAACACAAAACACGAAACACGAGAAAGGAAGAGGCGAGCCTCCTCACGTCACACTTATTCATAACTATTATACTAATATACTACTACTAGGGATAAGCATGGGTTGCCACCCACGAAGCGCTTGTTTTTGTGCGAGTCTCTAGCTTGACTCCCCCATATCATCGTGATATTAGAGACGAAACATGTGGAAGAGCAAATCTTTTCATATGCCACCGGCTCTAAGAAATAAAAACTATAAGCGGAGATGTCGGGGTCAAAAATGATATCCTCACTCCTGGAGGAGAGAGGAAGAGAAGAATCCACCGGATAGGTGAAATAAGGAAGAAAAATTCGGATAACATATGTGAGGGAAAGATAATGGCGATCCTCAAAGGGTAATTTCACATATGTTAGAGAAAAAGTTTCTCATGAATCCCGGGGTCGAAAACTTTGACCATACTCTTCAAATCTTCATTATCAGGTTCATCCTTTAAGTTCTTCGGGTCATGATCTAAAAATACATCAGGATGGAGATTAGGGATAGTGTCATCAACAAGCAGACTCTCAAGATAGATTATATCTCCCTCAGAATCGTGATAACCGTTCTCAATATCCGTAGAAATATCCATATCTAGAAAAGCATCGATCTCATCAATTTCGCCTCCTGGGTCGAAACACTCATCCTCATTAGCATCGGAAAGAGGTGTGGCAAGCAAAGCCGGCTCATCAAGGTTAGAAACATAAGAGTCCTTTCCTGGTTGAATGGAATCACTTGTAGACAGTTCGATTTCTTCCAAAATGAAATCACCTCCTGGGTCAAAACACTCATCCTCATTAAGCTTGGAAAGAGGTGTGACTAGAAAATTCGGCTAATCATAATTTTTGAAACACTAGGCAGTCCTACTCTCCGATGTCCTCTAAAACGCCTCATTAAAAAAGGAGGATTTACGTTACTAGAGATGTACTCTTCATCAAATTCAAAAAGAGGGTTCGAATAAATTTTAAAATTTTCCTTCGGAACATCTTCCTCGGGAAGTGACTCGTCATCACTAGAGGTAAAATCATCATTAGCATCGAAGAGAGGATTAGAGAAAGTCACGGAATTATCACAAAAAGGCAAATCACACTCACTATCATTGTCGGATGTATCCTCGGACTCACTTGGGATTGGGACAAGGTCCTCAACACTAGACTTTATGAATTCGTCCGATTCCTTTTCAGGAATAGTGCTAAGATGCTCATCCCCCATACTGAGAGAGTCATCGGGCTCCAAAGTCGGTAAAACGGGTGTGATTGCAATAGACGGAGGAATTTGAGAAATAATTTCATCATCGCCATCATAGTAAATAGAATTAAAATGTCGCGACGGCTCGAGAGTATGAGTACTAAGATTAGCCGCTTGCTCTCGTTGACGTAACATTTCACCCAAGGATTGAAAAAGCTCATTCTTTGACTCAATCATATCATCCCATTTATGATGCACATCATTCATCCTCTGCTGATTAAGGCCTTCTTGAATACTCTGAGGCTGATGATCGATGGAATTTTGCGGGGGTTGGTCAAAACCGTAAGAATTAGAATCATAGCAAGGGTTAAGCTCATAGTAGTTTTGATGCCACGGTTGACATTGATAATCTTCATGAGGACCCCTACATTTTTCACAATTAAGATATTGTTGTGGAAAACTCAGTGAATTTTGTGGATAAAAATTATCGTAGCCCGGTTCATGCTCATAGACAAGCGGCACCCGTAGAGGACAATCATAACCATAATGAGCGTCGTTTCCACATAATTCACATGAGTATGATCTGTACTAGGGTTGTGGAGGGTGGGTGAAAACGCTTGGAGATTCATTGAAAGAGTTCGGATTAGGAGCATCAATGGATGAATTTCCATCTCTTGAAGCGCAAAACCAGCAAAATCCTTCTCTAAGACCATATACACACCACTTGTAAGTACACCGTTGACAACGTACAATATCTTCTAACGGATCTCCACACCCAAAACTATGAAATTGGTTAAACGAAGATGTTTGGGGCTGTGAAGGTGGGTAAGAAAAATCGGGTGTTTCATCATTTGAAATGGGATCAGGGTTACGGACAAACTCGTCTCCGAAACTCACATTGGTACATTGCTGACAATTTCCACCGTTAAACGGACCTCCACACCACGAGCACCTCGAAAACCAAGATATGTTGAAGAATTATCGGATAAGAAGGTAGAGAGAATAAGAATTAAACGAATAAGAGGATAGAGAATAATATTTATAGATTTTTAAAATAACACATAAGGAAAAGAAATTAAATAAAAATAAGAAAGAAAAATATTTTTGGTAACCGAAAGTCAAAGGTGTATGAAACAAAATATTTTTGGGTTTTTATATAAAACGAAAACTTTCACGGGGAAAGGATCTTCAAGGCTCGAACACGAACAATCCTGTAAAAATCGCTACACCTCTCCCCGGCAATGGCGCCATATAAAATACATATACATAAGCAAAGTATCATACAAATTATTCTTAGGAAAGAATAATAAGTAATCAACACGGGTATCGTTCTCCTCGGTGAGAGGTGAATGGAAATTCACGTTCATGTCGCAATTCGAGCTTGATTATCATTAAAGATTTGATTTTGGATTCTAAAACTAATGATGCAAAGGGAAAACACATAAAGGCAAGCTAAACTAAAAATAAAGGCTAATTATAAATCCTAACGACAATTAAAAACCAAACACAACTAATTAACCAAATATGACAAAATAAAGCTCTTAAAACTCTAAATGCAAATTTCTTAAACTTAAATGATAAAATTAATTTTTAGAAAAAGAAAATATATTTTTTTTGGATTTTTATTATTTTTAAAACTATTTTTAAAGCTTTTAAAACTAAAAATTAAATTAAAAATATTAAATGAAAACTAAAAAATATAAAAAAAATCAGAAAAATACCAGAACTTATTCTAAAGGTTTAGGAAGAAAAATGGGAATCACATCTTATTCCAATAAGCTGTGAAAATTCAAATAAGCAAATAAGCCTAAAACTAAACTAAGGTTAAATATTAAATGGTGCAAGCTTTTAAATGAAAAAGACCCCAGGGCAGTTGGTTTAGGTGTTGTGTGTGTGAAGGGAAGGTCACAGGTTCGAACCATGTGACTTCCTTTTTGAAAAACATTTTTATTTTTCATTTTCTTTTTGAAAAAGCTAAAGATAAGACAAAAATAAGCAACTTTAATAAATGAACTTTTTGACACAACTTAAAAATAAGCTAGAAAAAACCATACTTAAATTGACAGATTGCTTATTAAGGACTTAAGAACACTTAGAGACTGCTTGGCTTTTTAGGACTTAATAAGCAAAAGGGAAAAGCAAATAAGCTAAAACAGATTAAGACTTAAGATTTAATAAGCAATAAAAACTAGAAATTAGCAAGACTTAATAAGCTAAAGGATACTAAAAGGCAAAAAGACAGATTACTCTTAAACAGGACTTAAGGAGAATTACTACAACTTTAAGCTGATAAGTTGAACTAATAAGCCCCAAGATTAAACTGAAAATTAAAAACAGATAAGGACCTAAACTCGATAAGTTCTAATAACTAGGAAATAAGCAACAAAACAAGGAGGAAAGAATTAAATAAGCTCAAAGACAGAAGACTCTAAAAGGACTTTTAACAGACTTTGACTGACTTTTAGGCTAGATTTAAAAGCTAATAAGCAATTAGAAAAAGCTAGAAAGTAAAAACAGATAAAATTTAAGACTAAAATAAGACAAATAAGCTGGGAAATCAACAATCTAACTAAAGATATAGGGTGTGTTTGGGGAGGGGCTTATTGGGGGCTTGGGCTTTTAAAATAAGCCCCGTTTGTCACGCGGGCTTATGAAGTCATAAGCCCTAGCCCCATAAAAGGGGCTAAAAACTTTAGCCCGGGGCTTATGAACCATAAATTACATATTTACCCACAAAAATATCTAACGTATACCATAAAACTCATTTAATTATGTCCTTTTTAGTAATTTTGCAATAATAAGCCCCAGCCCCAGGCCATTTGCCAAACAAGTTTACAAAAATACAAATTTAATTTCGGCTTATAATATAAGCCATAGCCCCATCTCCAGCCCCATCACAAGCCCCAGCTCCAGCCCATTTCGTCAAACATACCCATAAGCTAGAAAAATGACAAAAAAGTGACAGACTTCACTATTTTTTTTGGCTTTTTTGTAATAAATGACAGATTTTAAGCTTAATTTTAAGACTCAAAAGCTAACTTGACAACCTAAAAACTTAAAACATATTAAGCTTAGACTACAATAAGCTAAACACAATCAAAGTTAACCAAATTTAAACTAGGCCTTGACCACAATTGACCTGCACATTTAGACATTTAAGGACAACCAACAATTTTAACTAGGCTAAACTGATTTTGAGCTTAAAATGTTTAAAATCATATTCCAAATACTATAAACTCAAACAGGTTTAACATGATGCAGATGACACAAAGTTCAAGCATTCAAACCACAACTCTAACAAATTTTTGAAAAGCTTATCAAATAAGCATATAGAAAACCAATTAAACTAACAGATTTGAACAATGAGTAAATCAAACTTCAAAACTTAATGAATCTAAATCTAGCTTGAGAAAACTTATCCTAAGACTTAATTAGAGCTTATTAAATCTACCTTAATCTCTAAAAATAACCCAAGCAGTCTTAACTTATGTTAAGACTGCTTATGCCAAACACCCCTTTAAATCCTTAAAACCTATTTTAAAACTTAAACAGATCTAAACAAGCAAGATTACTCGCGCGTTGCTGCGGGCGTTAATTTTTCGCGCGTTCGGGACGTTAATTTTTTATTTTTATTTATTTATTTATTTATATTTGTTTTTTCGTGCGTTTTTTTATGTTTAATAGTGTAAGTTTATTTTTTCTTGCACGTTACTGCGGGGCGTTAATTTTTCGTGCGTTGTTGCGTGTCATTAATCCATTTTTTTTCTTTAATTTTGTGCGAGTTTATTTTGTCGGTCTCATATTTAATAGTACGGGTTTACTTTTTCAGTATCGTGTTTAGTAGTTTTTTTTATGGTCTTTTTTTTTTTTGCGAATTTATTTTTTGGTCTCATGGTGTAAAATGACACTGTTTAAGTCAATTCGGAAATCTTAACAGACGGGGTATTTTTTTATCTGAAATGCTTTAGGCACTTTATAACATTTTTTTCTTCCCTATTTTGTGCCGACAATTTAAAAAAAAAAAAAAAAAACTAATTGGGCCGGCCCAAATTTTTGGGCTAACTTAAGATGAATAGTGAAAGAAGGTTTCAAAAACCACCGTAGTTTTATCTCTAGTATGTTGTTTAGTAGTTTTTTTTATGGTCTTAGCTGTTGTTGCGTGCGTTGTTTTCAAAATTTTATTTTTTTATTTTTTATTTTTTTTGCGAATTTTTTTTTTTGGTTTTTTTCGCTCTTCGTCTTCTTATGGTGTGTAAAAACTGATAACTGTTTACGTCAATTCGGAAATGCTTACCAGACGGTATTTTATTTGTTGTCAATGCGTCGGTACTTATTGTTAAAATTTTTGTTTTTTTTTTTTATTTTCCCCTCCTTATTTTGTGCCAAAAAAAAAAAAAAACTAATTGGGCCGGGCCAAATTTTTTGGGCTTTTTTTGGCCCAGCACTGTGCACTGTAGCAGTGCTACAGTGCTTAAAATGAATAGTGCACATAGGTAAAAAACTACGTCGTTTTAAATCTAAAATGTGTAATAGTAGTAATAAGCTTCAATTATTGAAAACAGATTAATAACTAAGCCTATTAAAGACTATTAAGCAAAAATTTGGGGAAATTAAGCACTAATTAATAAGCTACCAGAATAAGCAGATTTAACTAGGATAAATGACAGATTTACAAAAACTCTTTATTTAACTCAAACTAAACTATAACTAAACATAATAAGCTAAATTAAGACAGAAAAATCACAAATAAGCAGTTATTAAGCAAAGATAAGAAGAATGATAAGCAAAACAAATTTTAAGCTAGAAATGAGGTAAAAGAGAGAGTACATTAATCCCAGCTCAAACAGGGATAAAAAAAATGCTCAAAATAGCTTATCTATAAGCTCCAGCTTATTAAAATAAGCTGGTAAAACCCCATAAGCCCATCCATTTCTAGCTTATCATCCATTAAGCTAAGAACCACCATTTATCACTAATTATCCAACTGACTTGAAAGTGAACACACAAGCTCAAATAAGCTTTTTAGTAGCTTATTTGAGCTTAACAAGGGCTTGAGTAAACTTTTTAACTTATTAAGAGATTTGAGTAAATGACATAAGTAAAATAAAACTGAATTTAAAGAACACAAATGATTTAAGCTGAAAATTACTTTTATTAATAAAAGAGGAATACATTAAGCTAAATTCATTACAATAAGCATAAAATAAGCTAGAAAATTTAAGCTACACTATACTACACTACTCCTACTCTATATCTCTTCCACTGTGTGATTGGCTCCCTATTTATAGTGAGGAGGGGATCATTCTAGATCTTCAGGAGCGTCCCAAGCCTTTAAATCCTAGCCCTTCAATCTTAATCCATCACAATCTGAACCTTTGACCACTCTCCATGTCCATTCCACCAATCAAATGAGAGGGGATTGACAGCTGGCGGGGGGGGGGGGGTGGGTGTGGGGGGGGGACTTTAGTGTGTGTCAAACGTGTCCAATCAACTTTAGAAGCCTCAGGAGGGATGTTGTGGGAGTGATGATTTACCCTGTTTGTTTGTGTGAAAATGGGAGGGAGGGAAAAAATGAAAAAGATGTACAGTAAATGTTGACCACGAGGGTTTGACTTGGATTTGGTTATAAACTTGGTTTGGGCTTTTGCTTGGGCCAGGTATGGGCTAGGATTTTAATGGATTGGATTTGGACTTGTTTTTATATTTAAGATAAGGTTTTTATAGTATAAATCTTAATGGGCTGACCCGGCCCATTAAATGGGTACGGGTTGGTCCATTTAAAGATGTATACGCCTTCGGCTTCGATTTCTCATAATCTTTCAATCTCGTGCTCAGTTTTGTTCGTTTTGCTTTATTTTTGTCCTTTTGTGGTATATCCGTTACCTGCAAGACACAATTAACAAAACACACATATACAATGCATTTTTATGTATTTATTGTTTATTATTGGTCTTTTTAGCTTAATAATAAGAAATAAATTATATGTGTTTAAGCACATATCAGTAATCACACAAAACATAATTCAATAATATATCTCTTTGGTATTTTTATGGTATCGATCTTTAGGTAAGATCCACCAACAAAATTTCTCTTCCTTCGGTCACCGGCTTCTTGCTGGTGATCCGGAGGGATCCCTGTTATTTGCGCTTTATTGTTTTTTGTTTAATTAGGATTTTGTTTTTCGCATTATATGCATAAACCCTAAACCCTAGCCGTTAAAACACAGAAAAAAATAAGTTGAGTTGCATTCGATCAACCATGTTATTTTCTTCCTCATCTAATTGTAATCGTTGTCGTTGATAACAAAAGTTGACCACCAATTGCCGCTCCTTCCTAAAGGCAAAGCAAGCCATGACGTAAAAAAAAGCAAACGTCATATAATTGGAGGAATCCGCGAAGCAGTATACAATTATGTCGCCAAATGCAAGTACATCTCTATGCAAACAAATAACAAAGAAGAAGGGAAGAAAATAAGAGAATAAGACAAAGATTTCAATATTCTATCTAGTTTGTACGTCCGGAAGCCTCCCGTTCAAACTACTGGGGAGTGTTAGATGATAGATTAATTAAAACTCAAACCTAATCACGGGCTTAGGGTCTATTAGCTTTAAGGTTATGTTAGCTTATTTTACAAGTCATGTTCTATTATAAACATACATGAAATCTCATTACGTAATCACATAAAACATAATTCAATAATACATATCTTCGGTATTTTACAACACTGTCGTTTTGCGCAAGTATTGTTAAGTTTAAAACGAGTTCGCATATGACCCGCGCGTTGCGGTGGGGGCTAACGGTTTTACGTTTCCAATGATTGTAATTTAAGGACATTTATATGTCCACATATAGTTTTATACAATACTAAATAATAAATATCCTATAAAAATGTAATTTCCCTATTTCCTGTATTCATACACTGAATCTTCCGATAATGTGTAAAAATTACTGAGACAACAACTTTGCACACGAACCCACATTTTGGAATATCATTCCCTTTTTTCGCATAGTCATAACCCACATGATAGATGGCAAGTGCTTCATTCCAAACATGCTCGATGTTTCACGTAATGTATTTGAAATCCGATGCACCATGTAATATTTGAATGACAATTCGGTAACATTTATTTATTATGTTTACATACACAAATTATATAAGGTTTATACAATTTGTAAGTTGAAATAAACTTTCAATTACATACCAGTTTATACCTTTCGATCACGCTTCTTGCGTCGCCATTTTTTGGTATAATCAAATGGTTTAAGACGACGTGATATTCAAATGTGCGCTAAGAATTTTGCGACTGTCACGCACGCCGAAATGTAGACTATTTTCTACATATTGGGCACGCCGCACGCGTGAAAGTGACAAAACCCCTAGCACACTAAAAAAAACTCCCCTAGCGCCCAGCCATAAGCCAACAGCCAACCAAATGTAGTTTCACTTACCAAACGGGTGTCGTTGACTTCTGACATGGACGTTAGGGATGTTAAGTAAAGTTGAATATGTAAATGTACGCCAAGGATTTTGCTACCGTCACGCATGTGAAAATGTACAACAGTTTCTACACCCAAACACACGTGAAAGTACCAAAACCCCAAGCACACTCCCGAAATCATTCCTAGCGCCGAGTAAGAAGCCTACAACGGAATGAATGCAATTTCTTTTGCTAAACGGATGTTGTTGGCTTCTAACACCGACGCTAGGAATGCTCGACAGAGTTTAGGATTTACGCCAAGTTACCCGGATCTGCAGGTATAGAGTCAAAGGCTACAAAATTGGCTTCAACAAGGCGTGAAACTATTTGGCTCAGGTAAGAGCTTCACGTGTAGATCTATCATGGCTGCATACCAAACATGTAGCCAAGCCAAGTCATAGACCGCTCACATTTATCATCGCCATTTAATAATAACATGTATTTAGTGTTAGACATGAGAATATGAAACCTCTTGGCTTAGATAGGAGCTTCACGGGTCTATCACGGCTGCATGTCGAATAGGCAGCCTAGACAGTTAATAGAACGCTCGTAATCATCATCTCCCTTTGATAATAATATCCGATTAAAAAACGTAAAGGCAAACGTACAATGAAAGTGACTAACCTGTGTTATCAACAATTGGTCAGCAGCCCAATATAAAGATCCACAGAGGTTCAGGTGAAGTTCTATCACATCTGCATATCAAACAAGTAGCCTAGCCAAGCAATAGACCACTCCTACTCATGACCGCTCTATGACAGTAATAATAAGCCTTTTACGTAATCCGTTTTTCCTTTTTTCATCGTAAAGTCGTCTCGTTCCTTCTCTTGTACACCAATCAGTCTAAGATACTCAACTACCATCATAACGCATGATAGTCCGACTACATGATAAGGGTTTTATCACTCTCACGTGTATTGAATTAGAAGTCCTCTTTTATATTTCAACACGCGTGAGAGCACAAAACCCTTACCACATTCTGAAAACAAAATCACGATCCGATAGAGCCTCAGCTCAGAAAAAAGCCACAGGTAAAGGTGCATCACGGCTGCGTACCAAAGACGTAGCCTAGCCAAGTAATGGTCCGCTGATACCCGAGACTGAAGAGCACGTATCACAAACGACTGATACGTGTTATACTACCACACGGAATAAGGAAAAGAAAAAAAGAAATAACCCAATAGGCCCACTCGAACCAACCTAAACAAACAACCCAAGATAAACTTGGCCCATCCTGCCCTATTTTGTTGCTCTTCGTTTCATATTATCCACGGGGACAACAAGAAAAACAGAAACAACGCCAAAAGCAAAAACAATATCTGCAAATTATCCGTAAGCATAAGAAAGAGATAATATAGAAAAACATTAAAGAAAGCATACGGCAAAAACAACTGACCTGTGTTGTCAACAGACAATATACAACCCGTAAAGGCCTAGACAAATTATAAATAGGAAAAGTAGATGCATCCGCTATGGCTGTAAACCTGAGAGTTTTCCCCGCCAAGATACGGACGAATATAATCCTAAGTTAACCTGGTTAAATTCATCATCGCCGTTTATAATCAATATCGCTGATATTTATACACTCTCCCATCCAACGGCCTCGTATCGCACACAAAACAAACAACGCAATAGGCCTACTCCAAACAACCAATAAAAACAACACCCAACACAAAAAGTTGTGCTCGGGTCTGCCGCCATTTTAAATCGCTATCTGTTTTCGAATCTTTAGTTTAGAAAGTATCAACAAAGTGACACTCTAAACTCAGGACAATTATAAGTAGGAAATAGAGTAGGAAAAGTGGATGCTTCCGCCATGGCTGCAAACATGAAAGTTTACCCCTCCAAAATACGGACGAATACAGTCCTAAGTTAACCTGTTTACATTCATCATCGCCATTTATAATCGCACACAAAACAAACAACCCAATAGGCCTACTCCAAACAATTCAAGTAAACAACTTAACACAAAAGGTGGCCCGGGCTGCCCTATTTTGTCGCTATTTATTTTGATCTTTTATATAGAAAGTTGCAACAATGTAACATTTTCAATTAATTATAACTACTCAAGGCAGTTGTTCGAGAACATCAAAAATAACAAAATCTGTTATTTTTCACAATCTCGACCAACTTCCCAGAGTGCTTGTTGATGTTCAAGAATGCCTGGCCAAAATAAATCAACCCCAATCAGACTCCATACCTATGAACATAAACATGAAGCCCACAGATTAATCAACATCAATTTTCTGCCACATTCTCAGAATCCATTCTACATCAATAGGTACGAAAATTGGCAAAAGAATTATGCAAAGCAAAAATATACATAGCGAAAGAAGAAATGAAATAAGGGTCTCAGGTAAAAAATTGCATCCAACAAATTTGAGACATTCGGCTCAGGTAGGAGCTCACGATCAAGATCTATTACGGCTGCATGAATAAGTCGAATAGAGCACCGGGACGACGCTCCCTTAAGGTGGGAAGACTGTAACATCTCGTATCTTACGATCAAGATTAATCACGACTCCGTTCCTATTTTTGTTTTTGAATAAAAGTTCGTGTTTTACTTTTTGCCGTTTTGGTGAAATTTCTCGTTTTAACTATTCACGAGCCGTGCTTAAGATTTTTATCCGTCTAATTATTCTAAGAAATTAAAAATTCTATATTATGCCCCGAGAGGTCAATTATTTTATTTTGTACTCCCCGATAAATTCCGTGTCTTAGCCGAATCCGTGTTAAAATGAAACGTTTTCTTTTTTTTAAAACGCACTTTTCTTAATTTATTTGACATGGGCTTATTTATTTAACTAGTTAATAGTTAATGGACTTAACAAAATTTAAAAAAAATGGAACCAAGCCCAAGTCTAAAAATAGCCGACCCAAACAATACCCCTTGTTAATAAACCTTCGACATTTATTTTTTCTCCATATCCCGCATATAAAAAAAACACAGTAGAAAAATCTCTCTGCTCCTCCCTCTCCTGTACATGTAGAACCACACCCCAACCATCAAACCATCATCATCCAATAATTTTTACTTCAACCAAACACTAAATCTTTGATTCTCCAATCATCAAGAACACAAAAATCAAGCATGCAATGGATTTTATTAAAAATCAAGATTTTTACGAATTCATAGGGTTTTAATCAAAGTCAAGCTAAAAGAAGTACATACAAGTGAATTGAAGAAGATTTGGGTAATTAAAAAGATTTGGTTTATTGATTTGGGTGTGTATGGTATATGGCTAAGATCAAGGATCAAAGAGGGATTTGTATTTTGATTTCGATCTTGCTCATATGTGTTATTGTGAGTAATCTAAAACTCTTCTTGTTATTATTTTCATATGATTATACTTTATGTTCTTATGCATGTCATAGAATCCATATGATTGTGTAATAAAAATTGTTTTTGGATGAATTAAAATTGGGATTAAGTTGTTAATTAGGAATGGTTTCAATTGAGGGATTAGAAATTGATGAAGATTCTGTAAATAGGGTGTTAGAATCATCAAAAGTCAAATTTGGGATAAAGGGTTAGCATATGGGTGCGTTTGGTTGAGTTGATTGTTGTAAATTCGGAATGGAAAAACTAGGCAGATTTTTGGGTCGTCTTGTAACGGTCATAACTAACTCATCCGGATAACTTTTATTGATTTTCTTAAGCCTAAAAGTAACTACAAAGAGTCTAATTTTTGAAAAATTCAGCCCCAAAATGATTGGGCTAGTATAAGTCAGTCAAATAATTTTTGCAAGATAAGTGGTCGAATTTGAGTTTTTAGGACAGTTTTTGTGTTGTGTTTGTTAGGTTAAAAGCCATATCAAAACATCTTTTTAATAGATGGGATTGCTACTATAGGAAGTTCATGATGTATATGATTTTTCAGAATTTTTATAGAATTTATTAAAAGGTCTAAAAGGGTCTGGTCAAGACAAACTTTTAGGTGTTTGCAGCAGGTCATTTTCGGGAATCTTCGGGTTGTTGAATTTTTGAAAAATAATTAGACTTGTCAAAATTTTTGGGAAAAATACACTAGGTCTAGGACACGTTGAGGATGTTAGCCATGAAGCATGAAAGTCCAATAAGGTCGTTTGGTATTTTATTAGTGGTCGTAAAGTGAACATACAATTTTGCCGAAAACTAGAAATTTAATAAAGGGGTGAAAAGGGTGTTTCGTGTTTAGTTAAGTCATGGAAAATATAATGAAAGGTTTATAACCATAATATACACGTTAGTATCCATCAAGTGAATGGAAAACTAGACATTAAGAATTCAAAGGGCGTTTAAACGTAGATTGGGATTAAGGAATGTTTTTAGACGCCATTTACGTTCGGGATTTCCACACTTTCCAAAAATAATAAATTTTTGTTTATGAGTCGTAACTTAATCAAAAGTCACATATCTTCGTTAAGACATGATTTTTACCAAATAATCTAAGACACAATCACATATGGATTCTATTGCTTTATATTACTTTTTATAAACGACTTATGCGTCGTTTCGTTTCATATTCTCTATCCTAAAGCGCATCATTAATTTAGGTCGTGATTCGGATCTCTCGACTTCGTTTCATCACTGTTGATCATGATGTTCGCATCATTGTCATCATTGTTCGCTCGTTGTGATTCTCTTATCCGCCACTTCGTTGCTTCTACTTACAGTGAGTTCATAGCCCCACATTTTCTCTTTTAATGGTTTTCATAAATTGTTTTCGGGGTGAGAATACATGCTCGTTTACTAAGTAAACTTAAGCGTTACATGACTATTTTTTCTAAATCTTTTACTTACTTACTAAATGACTTCTAATACATGTGTGATACATGGTTGTTTACTTATGAACTTATTAAAGCTTGATTTTTATTCATTTCTTACTTGTTTTATAAAACTCCGAGAGAGATTACATGCTATGTTTTTACGTGTGGACACAAGTATTTAAAAATCGCATGCTATGCCTGATATTAATGCCTGATATTAGTGCCTAAGTGTCGCTACTGCCATTTAAGTCCCCTCCGAATCATGAACCGTTAATTGCTAACGTAGCAAACGTAAGTGTTATGGATAGATCTATTGGGACTAACAATCCCCGTCTGGGTAATTTAAACCTTGTGCCACGTCAAACGGACACACTTACAATTGAAATAATACTTGGGTGTTTGGCAACATCAACTCTTGGAGAAAAATACTTGGGTGTTTGGCCGCACCAACTCTAAGATAAAAATACATGGATGTCTGGCAACACCATCTCCCTCTCACAACATATGTTAATGCTTGGGTGTCTACAACACCAACTCTTGGGGAGAAAAATACTTGGGTGTCTGGCCACACCAACTCTCGGGGAGAAAATTACTTGGGTGTCTGTAACATCATCTCTCTCTCACAACACATGTTAAGGTTCGATGTCATTAGCTTAGTGCAATAATACTTACTTTTGGATATGGTGAATGTGTTTCTCCTGTCGACATTACTTAAATATTGCGGTCCACTAAATTGCTCGTTGGAGCAATATACTTGATTTCAACAACATTACTCTATTTGCTTAATCACTGTTTTACGATTAAAACCTATGAATTCACCAACATTATTGTTGACGTTTTTTTGCATGTATTTTCTCAGGTTATTATATTGCTAGCTGAGCATTGGGAGCATTCGAGTCGCGCGGATATAAATATTTTTGAAGGCTTTATGATTTGAGTACCATTCGACAAACGATTTAAAAATGTTTTCTATTGCATTGCAAATGGAACTGTTGTAACTCTGATATTTTATAAAAATTATTGAATGGTTGACTTTTCAAAACGTCTCACTTAGAGCCGTTTCTGTAACTCGTACTTTATGCTATGAAGTAGCCCCCCAAGTGGTATTCCGCTGCATTGTGAATTTGAGGGTGTTACAGAGTGGTATCAGAGCACTGGTTATAGAGAACTAGGTCATTTTCAAAACCTAGACTATAACCGTTTTTTGAAAATTTTTAAGAGTCTTTCACCGTTGTCCGATATCCGCGCGCGCATTCTTTCTGATCCCTTATAAGCTCTCTTTTGCATCTCTACTACTATTACATGGATAATGAGTATTTAACACTTGGCTACGATTTCGCTCTCTTCTATCTTATGACGTCTTATTATTTACCTTATATCGGTCAGTTATATAAATACTGACCACTCTGATTGTCATGTACTTTCTGATTTCTCAATTACTCCCTCGAACACCAATACTAATATTATATAAGGATACTCACATATATGAGCTACTTTCTTTTCGATCCCTTACGCTTATCTCCGAGATTATCGCCATCTATCTATATAAAAGCAATTCATATAAGTGTTGACTATTTTCGGCCACTGATGTCTATTGGTATTATTTCTTATGTGTGTGAATTTGAATCGGAGGGGTACGTCTTAATGAGTTCGTTTACTTCAATATATTATGAGCGATGCGGTGATCTCCGAATCATTTACGCGACTTTACTTTATTCCCTTTTGATGATATTGAAATTCAGCGTAGTTGTCAATTCCACTGATTATTATACCATTCGACTCCGAGTTTGAACACTCTTCTTATGCTTTTGAATCGCATATGTTATTTCGTAATCCATCATTTTGAAGTCTTTCAGTTGATGGGAGTAAGACTTTAACTTGTCACCCCGGATTGTGCTGCCTTTTGGCACTTACCTTTGGAACACGATTGACTAATGTCTCATTATTCTTCTCGTTACTTCTTATGATTTTGAAGAATCATGCCGGCAAGGAGGCTCCTTCTTCTCAACGTAACATTGTTTTGATCTCATGTTTTGTTGTGACAATGCTTAAGTAGGCTAATTTATAATTATCTTATTGAAATGTTTTGGGATGCCTCTTCATGTTCAAAAACATGTGTACCTAAACATCTTGTACCTCTATATTGCAAAATTTACACAATACCACACCTGAATCTGACCGAATCCCTGGTTAGAAGCCGCTAAAAACATTAAAGTTCAAGACATTTTTTAAACACATGATGTTTGATCCGTTACCTAGTATGACCCGTGTACCCCCTGTTTTAACCAACATACCATTTACTCACCATCGCACCATATGCCAAAGCTACAAAGTCCACTTTATTTTCCTAAAATGAGTACAATGTATCAATCAAAATATACATACGAAGAAGTATAGTATGAGAACATGTTGAACTAAAGTTAAAATTACATTATTGAGCACAAATAAACATCATCGTAAGCAACTTAACATAATAAAATTAGTAATACTTAGCAAAGATAAGGTTCATGTGTCAATAAGCGTACATTTGTTACTCAAAGACTCAATTCAACCAAAATATATTATAAGCTTTATAACTTCCCTTTGATTGTACGGTACCTTGGGGATTATAATGCAATAGAGCTACTTAAAACTTGGATACGTTGAACTAATCTACGGGCAGAAAATATAATTATGAATCTTAAAAAACTGCAACAAACATATCGTCGTCATACAAACGTTAATGATAATATATCTATAACCTGATCAAGGAGGTGTGTAAAAAATCTATTTTAATATGAGTAGTAGAGTAAGTGAGGCATGGGTCACGTGTGAGTTTTAAATACTGTAAAAATGTAATCACTAAAAAATTCATGTAAAAGCTATTAATAGAATACATGTACTGTCTAAACCCTTCTATTCTGCAAAGAGCCTCATATCCTTTAAAATAAAGCATACATTAATTTTTAAAAAAAAAAAGAAAAAGTAGCATGTGCCCGCAGTAAACATATGCAAATATGCATATAAGATAATGAGATTGAATGGTACTTGGACATATTTATTGATGGGGCCATCCTTGTTGACAGGAGTAACCGGTTAATTTGTATTGATCATCTATTCGCCATCAACTATGTACTTGTACTCGTAACTCCCCTCTTGTATAAAAAAAATTATGAGTATATGCGACGTACAACAATTGCACATTGGCGGTCGCGATTAAAAATTGACAACATTACATTTCATATGAGATACTACCTGGTAATCTCTAAAGAAACCTTGAACATTACAACGAATGAATGGACCACCTGGGAAATCAAAATAAGAGACAACCACCATAAATCTGATTTAAATGAAAAATAAAACAAAATAAAAGATAAAGACTCAACCAATACTCAATATAATTAATCACAATAATAATCTACATCTTAAGAACACGTAATTACCTTCAAAGTTGCTTAGCAAAAACTATATGTGTCACTGGCATTTGGTTGCTCTTAACATTGTGGATCGTCTTGTTTTAATTTTTTTTAAATGGGCATCTGATTTCCTATGATTTTCATTTGATAAAATGAACTATTAAAAATCAATCAACCAAATGTATATAGGAATTCAAAATGGGAGATTAGCAAATTAAACTACCTTGCGATTAAAGATCACTTTTGTCATAAGAACCCTAACCAATTCCAATAATGATCTTGTCCTTGGTGTTATGGTCGATAAATTTCTCAATAACCCGAAACATATAATCACAAAACAAAAACGATTTTGTGTAACATGTGCTTGATGATGACCCAATCCACATTATGATTTGAATCGATGAACTTAATTTTAATGATTTAATAATGTGAAAAGGAATTTTTTTATTTACCCCCCACCCCATTTTTGAATTGAATGGGAGAGATATTTGAGAAAGTTGTAACTGAAGAATGATAGAGGCGAGATTGTAGCAAATTATTAATTGTCCAAAATACCCCCGGCCTTTACAGTGTAATTGCCTAGTCATCAAAATATTTCCAAATTGCTCTTTGAGTCAGCATTTCCAGTCAGCATTAATTTGCCATGTCATCATGTCTATTTTCATGCCTTGCCTCATATATAGGTAGAAATAGTGTATTATGGTGTTTGGACAACTAACTAATAATTTATGACTTTTACTCGATGATTGCATATATTCATTTACAGTTGGAGGGAGTTATTCCCATATTATATGAAGTTGGAACTTCGGTGTGGACCATAAGAAGATCAGGCCACTTTGCTGACCGTCGCGATCTAACTGATGGCTTTACAACAAGTAGTCCACCCAGGTCAGCGATAAGCATTGTGAGCCCACAAAGCGTAACATCTAGGTTTAAACAGCCATTTTTAGAATAGCAAAGCCCAAATGTTGTTTCTAAAAAGAGGTATTTTTCGTTTTCAAATTAATTTAAAAATCTAAATATTTTCTTTATTGGTGTCGCAGAAAGGGTTCGGCAATATGGGTGGATCAGGTTAAAATGTGCGCTGATGATGGGTTAGAGGGTAGCATTGGTGATGGTTACAGTTGGAGAAATTATATACAGAGAGACATTTTGGGCGCCAAATTTCCAAGGTAAACGTCTTTTTAACTACGGATTCGTGTACTTATTACCACTGCTGTAATGAAGATAAATAGGGAATCGAAATAACGATACAGTCAAAGTACGTGAGCAAGGTTCAGGGGTGCAGATACGTATTTCAGAACTATATACAAAACGAGCGGGTGAAGAAGGGCATGGCCAGAAAATAGGGTAGCAGACCATGTCTTGAAGAATGTACGTAATTAGGGGATTTTGATGGGCGGTGTGTCATTTTTATAAGATGCCGCATAGTTGTTTATACGGCGATACTAATAGGAACAAAGGCTTCAACGGTCGAGAATTGGAAATGCAATTGATGCTTGCATTGCAGGACCGGTTGTTGATCTCACAAAGGTAATTCTATATGGAAAATATCATCACTTGATCAATATTAGTAACCACAGGCGCTAATTGTGTTATAGATACAGGAAAAAGCAGGAATCATCGCGGTAAAGTTTATGCCTTTTAGTCGTGCACAAGCAACAACGATAACATATACATATCGAAATGGAAGCTAGCATTGAGTTAGCAAAAGCGCACCTGAGCAGGTACAATAAACTAATCAAGATACTTAGTTAGACCTGAACATATGCTATTTCGATCTATATATTAATATAAAGAACCATAGGAGTTGCAAACCGTCTTGGCATCAAGGTATATCTGTTATATATGTTAAAAGTTGCATTTTTCATGTTTTTTCATCTTATTTTACTTCTATTTAATGTAAACTGAATTGGATTGAATACGATTTACGATAACGTTTACTTACATCTTCAAATGACGCAAGAATATTAAACAGTTGTTCATTTTATTATGATGACTGATAAGGAGTTTGCTAACTTAAACTAAACTCACTTTTCTATATACATCTAGCTACAATGGGTGAAGAACAGAAAGTGGTTACTACTTTTGTTTTTAACATGTAATGTGAGATGTGTTTCAATTTTCTAAATTCATCGTGCTCTTTTTGTTGTGCTATCAGGAGGAACCCAAAACATAAGAAGTGAAAGCGCAAGAAAAGAAAGAAGAAAACGGTGAAGAGAAACCTCCTTTTGAAGAGAAAAAAGAACCAAAACCGCCAGAGCCATTTGTGTTATTTATGGATTTGCATTGTGTTGGATGTGCCAAAAAGATTGAGAGATCTCTATTGAGAATTCCAGGTATAAAATTAGATGATGCTATGTGATGACTAACATATAATCCAACCAATCACGTTGTCTGCCCAAGAAAAAAAACTATAGCAAAGTTAGTGTAACAACATAATATTGGCTAGATATAAGGAATTAGTGGACACATGACATGTGGTTATGTTTACAGTTGGAGTATATGACGACTTAAAATGAAATATGGTCAAATGAGTTTTGCCCCAATGTGTTTAGTTTTAGGCAATTTGCGCATAACATCAATAGAATTAATTCGTTAATGGGTGTATAAGATTCGTTATTAAGTGTGCTAATGGTTATCTGCTTATTGCAATTTATAGCAAATGGGTTGTTTCGAGTGTTTTTATGCACATAAACTGCTAATGTGAGGTTGAAATAAGTAGTTGGGGTTTCTGTTGGTCACAATATGATCCATGGAATACATCGTCGGAACTAATTTGCCGACCTTGGTCACGTAAATATTGTTACTTACTTGATTCTTAGATGTATGGAACTATTATATGATCTAAGTGTTGTGTTTTGTAGATAAAGAAGCAGTTTATTGCTCAAGGCACCTCATAGAAGGAGACGACACACTTAATGCCGAAGGGTTTAATAGTTTTGTCAAGCAACTGAAAATGGCTTAATTCGCACCGTCTGATGATATTGTTGCCATCATGGGACCTCTAAACAGTGGTATGTCTTCTATAATCTGTTGATAATTGAACATAATGTTAGTATTATCGTTTTCCCATCCCGTCTGAAAAGTTTGCATAATTATTATCAATATTATGATACAATTATGAGTTTGTGTTTGTGACAGGTAAAAGCACACTTCTTAGTAATCTATTTCATATAAACTTGATTAGACGTGAGAATTATTAAGGTGCTCCATTGCGCTTTTAACATCCTTCCTGAATAATTTTTGGGGTAGACTCTTTAGTTATATGTATCCAGGTATGTTGCGGATTATGTATGGAAAGTTGAGGGATGATTGCCTATTGTTAATACAAAAACCGTGTAGGGGGGTTGAGGAAATAGAATATGATGTTGATCTTGTACTAATCCAAGTAATGAGATGGTAATCTGCATAAATGAGAGTAAACCGTTACCTACCACTGGCGTACCCACGATTAAGCTCCGGCGTTGATGAGTAGTATACATGTTTGTCAGAGAAAGCAGAAAAATTTCATGGGTATGTATGTTGTATTAGTGTCAGACATGAATTACCCACTTTGGGTGTGTGAAATGACCCCTATTTATAGGCAAGCCCAATACTAGGGTTTCCTAGTATTTCGCTTGTAACTGTTGGTGGCCGGAGTGGGTCCCTTGTCGGGCAAGGGTCCACGTATAATCGTGTTTGCGGACGCGAGTGTTCTTCCGCGGTCAGTGTTTGTCCGCGGAGGCGCACGGGTGCGGTTGAGAAGATACTCACGTGCGTCTTTGAAATATCCGGAGCATGGCCCTTGTCAGGCTTAGCAGTCCAGCTATTTGTTGTATTGGGCCTGGGCCCATATACGTATATTATGAACTAAGCCCAGTAAGCTTGGTGCTCATACTATACGTCATCAAGTCCCCCCAGTCTAGTTTGCTTACTGTACGCGGTACAATTATAGCGTGCGGTGAGCGTTACTAGACTTAAAGTTTCGTGATCAAATTTTCGTTTACTCCTGCCTTGTTCCGCGTCCTTTGTATCGTTTTGGCAGTTTGTCGTTGGTTACGTGGACTCTTCGTGTCTCTTTATCTTCTGCATGATTTGACCGCCTGGTCCCATATCCAGCTGTTATCATTATCTTTTTACTCTATTTTTGCACCGTTGATTGGGAAGTGTCTTGGCACGTGTCATCATCCTACCTGTACCTAACTTAAATATACCATGGGTATAAATAGTCGATCCGTGCCTTACTGTTTCTTTTTTCATCTCTTTCACTCTTCCACCATTGTTGATAAATTTCAAGGTTTCCTAGTTGCACAGTCTCCCTT
>BQNB010092680.1:0-26555 GCA_026074375.1 Tanacetum coccineum
AAATGAGAGCTTAGAAAACAAGATTTAAAACATTAAAAACTGAATTTCATTAATTAAAGAAGCTGATTACAATACTTGAAAAAGGAAATTACATTTAAGAAAATTACGAATTTAAGCTAAAAATTAATAAAAACTAGAAATTGACTACTAAAAAAAAACTAGATAAAAAAAAGACTCATTGTGTGTGTGAGAATGAGGTCTTTTTATAGTGCCAAGCTGAAGCTTCTAGGACCTCTTTCCTTGCTCTCCAAACTTTCAATCTCTGCCATTCATTTAATCAATCATTTGAGCTTCATTTGTGACCGTTTGATCAAGGAGTGGACACCTGAGGATTGCCAGCGTGGCATTCCCTTGATGTGACGTTTGTGTTAGTTTTGTGAGTAAATTAGCACAAAAACCCACATAAACTTGTGCTTCTTTAATTGTTGATGTGGCTCTTCTTTAATGAATCCTTTGATAAAGACTGATTTGACCCTGGGTTTGTGATGTAGACCTCTTGAATTGACTTAATCACCCTCTAATTTTGATTTGCCCCTTGTTTTACCATGGAGGTGAAATCGGGGAAGAAGGGTGAATAGTAAAAGGGGTTCCCGCTCCTTTTTCGACAGTTAAAACTGTTGGAGTTTGGGAAGCTAACACATTTGGCCCCTCTCTTTCATTTCCTCTTTTTAAGTTATAAAGAACTTTCGAAAATAGCAAGATTGGCCCTTGTAGATGAAAATTGGCTAAGGCTTTGGGCTTTGGGGCTTCAGCTTTGTACTCTTCTGATTCTCGTGTCCGTGTTTGCTCGCTTTTGATTGTTTTCTTGTGATTTTTGACTTATCCATACCTGCACACACAAAACACAAATACAAGCATATTTTTGGCCATTTTTGGTTTGTTTTGGGTTTAATTGGGTTATTTTAGGTACAAACGGATATGTGTATTTTACACTTATCATTGATCCTAATAAAATAGATCTTGCTTAGCTTGTATAAGTCTATGTTGTATTGAATAAATCCAAAACAACTATGATAGAAGCTTTGATTGTGAATATCAAAGACTATGCGGAATCTAGTCAATGATACTAAGAAGAATTATAATGAAACAGTAATGAATAAGATCAATAACAAAACAGTTTACCAAACTTTCAGCCTCAATATAATACGAACACTCGTAATAGTGATAGGGTTTACAAAACCTTGAAGCTAAACGATATAAAAAACAAAACAATTTCTAGATGTTATATCTATACCCTAGGACCTCCTTTTATACACCAAGGAGTCCTAGTTGGTTTACAATATATTCCTAAGTTATCATGATCTTCTAATCAAATAACTTATACGTATCTTTTACAAAATATTTCATTCATATCACATAAACAATATTAACTTGATCTAACAGTCTTAACTTGAGCAGCATTAATATTACTCTAACAGTAGTAACTAACACCAGTACTAACTACTTAGAATATTTTCCTTGAACTTCCTGAGCAGTAGTAACTTCAACTAATAGTCTTAACTTTTGTACTGGCAGTATTAACTTTTATAAGAACAGTATTAACTTCAAACAGTATTAAGAAGCTTTTTAATCCCAACAATCCTCCCATAAACTTGATGTTCATCTTCTGAATCTTCAAGTTTCTTGATTAAAAGCTTTATCTTTACTAGGAGGATGTATCCAAACACTTCATTTCTTCTTTTGTTGTTTTGTCATAATCTTGAGAAGTTGATAACACATTTCATTCTAATGGTCAGCTTGAAGCTTCTTATTTAGCATGTCTGTGATTGTTGCAGGTGTAAGGGGATAAGTCTTCTCTACCAGCATATAGATATGTAGATTTTGAAACCTTACAAAATGTACTCCACATGAATCAAATAGCTTCCAAACAGTCACTTTGTGTCCTTGTAGATTCCTTCACACTTCACTTTCTACATCAGGTTCAAACATCACTTTCAGATCACCCCATAACACTCTTTCA
This sequence comes from Tanacetum coccineum, assembly GCA_026074375.1. Lineage (NCBI taxonomy): Eukaryota > Viridiplantae > Streptophyta > Magnoliopsida > Asterales > Asteraceae > Tanacetum > Tanacetum coccineum. The sequence continues at coordinate 1,961 of BQNB010092680.1, forward strand.
TATGCCTCATTTGGCCTTGTATAGCTTTAACCAACCTCCATAAAATTTTCAAATCTTCCCTGTCAAATTCTTTGAGCAATTGACTAAACACTAAGTATATCTTTGGACTTCCATCAGCTCTTATTATTTCATAATAGCCTTGCTTTCCTTTTGTATGAATCTGGAAATCTACAATGTGTGCAGGCTTAGTAGCTAGAGGTATAGCATTGATTGCCACTTCTTCTTCTGAAACAAGTTCAAAGCAGTGTTTAAGATCTTCTTCCTCTTTATCATCATCATCCACCTTTTGCTTTTTGGTAGACTCTTGTTGAAGATCCTCTCATGCTCTCTTAGAACTTCCTTCTGCCTTAGTCTCACTGCCTTTTGCTTTATCTTTTACCACTCCAGAATCCATAGGTACAAATGAGTCTATCCAACTCATGGTCTTGTCAAAAGCCTTCTGAACTTCATCAAAGCTTTTGTTCTTCAACTGGTTGTGAGTGAATACAACCATGTTTTTTAGATAAGTACACATTTGATTCCTCTTTTGAGCCTTGGTTAGTGGTTTTCTTCTCTGATTTTTGCTTTAAGTTTTGCAAAATGCTTCTTTCTTTTACCAATGAGTTCCACAAACAGTCTTGAATTTTCTTCAACAGTCAATTCTCCTTGCTCTTCTGCCTGTAATCTTGCAGCTACCTCATAATCTTCATTCATCATAGCTTGAACATCATCCCATTCAACAATGTTTGCATTTTCTTCTCTTTGCTTTGCCAGCCTTTCCTCTTCCTCTAGTTCAACATGTAACTGATCTTGTAGTCTCTGAGCAATCTCCTTATCAAACTGGATCTGGTCCTTTTTCTTCAACGGCTTTTCTTGTTCAACCATTTTACCCTTACCTTTGTCTTTAGGATCATGTTTTTGAGGTGGTACTGTTGATCTTGTAGCAGTCTCACTAGGTTCATTCATAACCACTCCTCTTTCATTTGATTTCTCATTTTTCATCTTCATAACCACTAGATCCTTTGATTTCTCACTTCTCATCTTCACAAGGGTCTGAGCAATTGTAAGATCTTCATCTTCAATAACAGTTGTTGTTGTTGGAGGAGTACTTGGTTCAGTTGTACTAACAGATGTACCAGCAGTAGTAACTGGTATACTGGTAGTATTAACTTCAGTACCAGCAATAGTAACCACTTCTTTTGCAACAACACTAATCACCTGCTCTGCATCTCCTTTAACATATTTAAAGGCATGATCCATATCTGTATCAAAAGCTTCATTATCCAAATCACTTTCTTCAAAGATTTGTTTCCTTTGATTCAAATTCCTCCCCTGTTTGGATGCATCCTCCTCACCCAAACTTCTTTTTTTAGAGGTACCAATCTTGAATAAATTCATCCTAGGAGTTCTTGACTTCCTTTTCCTTTCAAGCTTCTTGACTCTCTTCTTTAAATTAGCAATCTCCTTTGCTTGAGCAGTCTTTGTTGTCTCCAAGTCAAGAACCCTATCAGATAGTTTTGTATAAAGTTCCATCAATTCTTTAAGTTTTAGTCTGTCCTACCCACTTCCAACTATGTTAACTCTTGAGAGAGGTAGGTCATTAGACTATTTAAATGCAGTCTCAAACCTAGTTTGAGCTTCTGCATCCCCCAATATGGTATCTTGGCACCTAGGACCATTACCTGAACCAGTTCTCTGAGGACTTGGCTCATTAAGTGTTGCCATGGATTGGGTCCTATTTATGTTACCACTGACCTGCTCTGCTTCTAAGCTAGAAGCAGTAGTGGCTGCCCTTTCCATTCTGTCTTCCCTCTCCTTAGTGACAGTCTCATCTGCAACAAGGGGAATAGGTCCACTAGACTGAGATATCTCAGTGGGCTTTTTGGCTTTCCTAGGTTTGTGAGTCTTTTGGGGTCGAGATGATGATGGAACAGTGATTGGTTTAATTTGAGAAGGTGAAGCAGTTGTTGATATGTGTTGGGGATCAGTGGGTTGTCCTGACCCTTCACCCATATCTGCTTGTTGTACTAGCATGGATGAAAACAATGGTGTTACAGTTCCTGAAAAATCTTTTCCTTGCCTTCTTATGTTTGCAAAAACCTTTTTAGTATGAGAAGGTGTATCATAAACAGCATAATCTTCTGAAAGATTTTCAATTTGGTTGTTCAAAAACAGTTGTAAAAACCTTGGATACATTAAAAACTTTTTAGAACTATCCAAGTTCCTCTTCATACCATCAAAAATCAATTTAGAAAAATTAAACTTTTGATTCTTAGCCAAACATATAACTGTTGGTGCTATATTAGTACCAAACTCATTCCAAGCAGTTGATTTAGAACTTAAACATTGTAAGATGGTATGAATTAGATACTTCCATTGAGGGGAAAAATAAGATTTATAAAAAGTAAGTTTCTCAGAAAGCTTTTCATATCCCATCAATTAAAGGTTTTCAAAAGTTTCAGTGTTTGTTAGACAAGCAATACCATCCTCATCATCCAATTGAAGATCTCTCCTCATAGATGATTATGATATTACTATTTTCTTGCCCTCAACTTTAGCATGAATCCGTGTTTCATTATTGACTGTTTTGATCTTAGCAGTAGACCAAAACTATTCAATATAAGAAACATAAATAGTAGGACTAACTGTTAAGGCATATCTTATGGGGTTAGCATTCAGGAAGTCTACTATCTCAGCAAAATCAGCATTCTTCATAGATTTTTCCAAATAAGCAACCATATTATGTGAGTCAACAAAAATTAATCCCGCCATTGATGTCGAATTGTTTTAGAATCTGTAGAAAACTAGAAGGGGGGTTGAATAGTTTACCGCTTTTTAAATTATTGTTATGTTTGTTTATAAAAACTTAGATTCGACTTTATGTGAATTCATAATGTGCACAATATAGACAATTTAACTAATCAAGTAAGTAATAATAAGATGTAAATAAATGTGCAAGATAAGAGATAAGAGATAAGAGATGGAAAGATCAAACCACAACACGAGGATTTATAGTGGTTCGGTAACGAAGCACCTCTTCGCCCTACTTCACTCCCCGAGCACCAAACTCGAGAGTTTTCTTCACTACGTCAACAAGCTCCCTTTAGGCGGAGAAAACCGTACACAACTTAGCTTACACCAATTTTTGACACTAAGCTAAATGTCGAGTTATAATCCTAGCTAGAACCAATCTATCACAACACAACACACCACTTCACGACAATTCACAACTTCACTACACAACTTCACTCTACTTCACAACTTCTCCTCACTACACAACTTCACTTTGCTTCACAACTTCACTTCACCAAGACACTGCTATGATCACACCAATCTATCACTACTTACTAAGATCACCCCAATCTAACTATACTTACAATGATCACAACAATCTACTTATTGTATACACAACTACGATACACGCCTTCACAATATACACAAATGATTTACAAGATATGATACATTTGCAACAAGATTGCAATGACACACACTAAGCTATAATACTTCTTCACTTGATGATAGGAAGTATTCTTCTCTTGCACTTGAGGATCAAAGCTTGGATCACTTGGAAACAAAGCTTTATGTTTAAATGATCAAAGGAAAGAAAGGAAAGTATAAACTGATTTAGAACAGAAAGAAAGGGTGTGCAAAAGGTGAGAAAATCAGTGGGGAATAGTCCAGTATTTATAGGCAAGCTGTGACAAAAAAGCATGTGGCCGGTCCCCTTAATTAGGGTGTCAGCCCCCTTAAAATTAAGGGGCCACCCGTTATAATTAAGGGGCCGCCCAAGCCTGACGCTCCTTTTTTTGTCTTTTCTGGAACATTTCTAGCAGTTTTTGGATATAAAATTTAAATTTAAAATATTTATTTGAATAAAACATTTATTTTAAATCTAAAAATGTTTTGTAAAAGATATAAAAATTTTTGTGTCATTTTTATAAAAAGTGTGAGGTTAAATAAAAAATCCTTTGATCATAAACTACATTAAGCATTTGTTTATTCATACCTTTAAGTGATTAAATTTTCGAAATGAAAATTTACTACGAATTACTTGTTTACAATTAATTTTTCATTAATTGTTTTTACAATTTGTGATTGTCAAAACGTAGAGAGATCGAAAAATATTAATAATATTTTTAGGCATTATTTCTATCAACAATCTCCCCCTTTTTGATGATTACAAAATCTAAACTCATTAAATGTAAAATTATTTTTAAACAAGTTTTTAGTGAGTTTTATTTCTATTTCTCCCCTTTTTGTAGAATCAAAAAGGCTTAATCAATTAACATTAGTAAAAACGACGAAATAAATGCTCCCCCTTGATGTGTACTCCCCATCGTTCAAGAACATCAAGGAATCGAGCTATGGTATCTTTGCTACAAAAACAAGTTAGAGGAACAAAACCGATGTTTTTAACATATAGCAAAGAGAGGAAAAAAATACGCAAGATATTAACAAAAAAATGACACTTTTAAGCATAATACCAAAGATTATTCATTAATCATAGAAATTGTGTATACAACACAATTATACATGCATAACATAGAAATAATATGCTTGAAGCATATTAGTACAACATACATAAAAGTTAAAATACAAAGGTCCTAATATTCCTAAATTGCCATAGGAAACCATTAGACTTTCTTGTAAAAGGAGAGGATTGGTCATTTATTTGAAAGCAAGAAAAAGTCAGCATGTATCATGCTTAGTTGGTTCTTGGTGGAGAGTTTAGAGCGGAGGTGGTAGTTGGAGGATAGTCACGTTGAATTTGAGGTGGTGGTTATGGTCGAGTGAGAAGAAATTCAATCCAATTGATATCTTCACTCAAGGTTAGGAATTGTTTTTGGGTGTATATGCAATAAGGACAATAACCAACATGTTGTTCAACTTGATCCAAGTTGAGGGTGTGAGGTAAATTTGGAGAGTAAGGTGATGAGGAAGTGTTACGTTGGGAGAGATGCATGGCTAGGAGGTTTGATAGGTCTTGAAGTTGATTGATGTCATTCATGAGCATTTCTCTACTTGGAGATGAAGGAAAGAAAGGTTGAGTGTGGTTGTCACCTTGAGGTGAGGTTGGAGTTTTAGCATGAAGCATACTAACACCATATGTATTGATAGGTGAGTAAGGAAATGGGGTTTGTGATTGATTTACACTTTGTGGTGGAGAAAGAGTGTGTCCAACATTAGTGTTGTGAGAATCACCAAGTGGAGGTAAGTGAGATGGTAGAGAATCATGGTTTGTTTTAGTGGTAGGAGAGTTCTTTTGAGATGGTTGATTTTGATTGAGAGGAGATTGTTGTTTGGGGATTGGTGTTGGTAAGTTAACATCAACCTCATTGGAAAAGTTATAATGGTTTAACTTCTTCCTCTATGTGGGTCTTACCGACATTTTGGTAACCCTTAAAGGTTTGGGTAAAGATTTGTGAGGGGAAGACATTAGAGAGAACAAGTTTAATGTGGTGAATGTGTTGAGGATGAAGGTTTATTTATACTAGGAAGATGATGTGATTATGGATGGATGGACATTGTTAGAATACAAATCCAAGAAATGTTGGTGAGAATTGGGAAAGTACAGCTGGGTCTAAGAGAAAGAGGGCTATAAAGCAAAAAGAAATAGTAAAATACGTGCTTCAGGTGGCCGGTCCCCTTAATTACATGGCCGACCCTTTAATTTTAAGAGGACCGCCCTTTTGATTTAAGGGGGGCCACCACCTGAAATGTCCAGAAAGACCAGGTTTTTGTTTTGTTTCAGAAAATGGTTAAAAGGTGGACTGTTTTGTGGTCATTTTGCAGCAAGACCTAGTTTTTTATGCCAATTAAGTCTACAACATTTAGCAAGCAAGAAAATAGGCAAGCAAAGATGTAATTTTGTTTTAAGCATGATTTCGAAGACGAAGAGGTGGAACGCTAGACATAGTTTTTAGCTCCCTTAGTATCAATAACCTTAAAATCAAATTCTGAAGAAGTGAAGACCCAGGCGAAGCATCTTGTCATTGGCGTCTTTCCTTGTTAAAAAGGTATTTTCAAAAGCGGAGTGGGTCCGATAAACAATACTCTAGTTTCATGATTTTATATATCGACAACTTTTTGAAAAAGCCATAACAACTGCAAGCATCTCCTTCTCGGTTGTTGTATAATTCGTTTCTGCTTCAGTCATTGTCTTGCTAGCGTAATGAATTGGTCGAAAATGCTTCTCAATCCTTTGCCCTAGGACCGCACCTATTGCATAATCACCTGCATCGCACATGATTTCAAAAGGTTGGTCCCAATTTGGAGCAATGAGAATTGGAGCTTCGGTCGACTTCTTTTTCAATGTTTAAAAGGCTAGAATGCAATCTTCTGAAAAAATGAAATGAGTGTTCTTTCTAAAATGGGTCATGGGTCGAGAGATGTTGGAAAAGTCTTGATAATCTTCGATAGAATCCATCCCCCACCCCCCCCCCCCCCCAGCATGCCCGAGAAAACTTCGAAATCTCCTTTGACAGTATGACGGATGAGGGAAGCTTAGAAATTACAAGCAACTTTGGCCTTATCGACATCAATTCCTTTTTCTAGAGATCATATGACCTAAAACAATGCCTTCTTTAACCATGAAATGGCTCTTTTCCCAATTTAGTGCTAATTTGTTTGTTTTCACACCTTTAAGCGTTTTATCTAAGATTGCAAGACCTGAGGAAAAAGATCTCCAAAAATTGAAAAATGCGACCATAAAAACGTCCATGTTTTTTCTATCATATCGTGAAAAATGCCATCAATACAAACGTTGGAAAGTTCCGGGTGCATGTGCACGAGGAAACCGAATGTGGCATAACGACGTAAGTGAAAGTTCCGTTAAGCACGTGAACAGAGTTTTCTCATTGAACTTATATCAATTGGGATTTGAAAATACACTGAAAAACCCTCTGAAGAAAACAATAAAACTCGTTGCCGCCCATAAGGCTAATCGCTCTAACATCTGGTCCAAATGGTAACAGAAAAATGACTTTACAAGTTGCTTCGTTTTAATCTTACGATAACGATGCAAACTCTCCATCCGTGACAAATCTTGTAGGGACACCAGCTCATTTTCCTTCGTTTTGTGACAACGGTCAATACCAACCTTTTTTTGGAACACAATGGACTGGACTAACCCATGACTATCCGAGATTGGATACATCAATTCCTGCGTCAAAAGGATTTTCAACATTTCTTCTTGATGACGTCGTGGGATTTTTAGGGTTAACCCACCTTTGATGTCGGACTAAGGTGGTTAATCATCTTCTAAAAGGATTTTTAAGTTAGCAAAAACTCTGGATCTATGCCTAGGATATCAGAAAGTTTCCAAGCAAATTTCTTGTTTTTGATTTTTCAAAACTTTATTGAGTAGGTCTTTTTCTCTTTCTCAACCTCTTTTGAAATTAATAACTGGAAGATTGTATTTTCCTCTAAGAACACATTTCAGATCGTAGGTAACTCTTTTAAAGTTCGACTTCGGGAATTTTCATCTTTTGATCATAAGAAGTAGCATATTCAAGTAGAGACTTCTTTGGTTCGACAACTTTGAGATCTTTTTGAAGTTCTGGTAAAAAATCTCCTTGGTTTGGTGAAGGTAATGGATCATTGTTGAGAAGTGCCTCGAGAATGAGAATGTCACCCTCAGGATGAGAAGTGCATTGAAAACTGGTGAGAAGGTACTGGCTCATCATCGATTGCTATGAAAGCATCGGCTTCTTCAAAGAGTAACAAATCCTTTCATAACAAGTTAAGCGTTGGAGAAAAGTAGAAACAATCGGATCGAAGTGCGGAGAAGGAATTGTTGAAGCAACGGAATCGGAAAATCCAAGTACTACTTGTGAGTTTCTTCACAATTAACATCGATTAGATCAACCTTCTCAATGATTCGAGATTGATTGTAAGTAAATGAAGGTGCAACACCCACATTTAAGGGTTAACGGATTGACATCAGTCCTAAGAGTAATTTCTCCTTCGTAAACCATCAATTAAAGCATGAGCCATCTAAGAAAGGGTCGCCCGATTATCACGGTACTCGAGATTCGAATAAAATCTCGAACAACGAATCTTGTGCAGGTAAAGTATAATTGTCCCTACTTTTGACAAAACATTTTTCGCAACAAATACCGGTTTTTTGAAATTGTTCGTCGGCTAATTCTAGATACCATTTTTTGTTTTAATTAGGACCTGAGAGTTGAAGCATTTTCCAAATGGATAAAGGCATGGGATTGATACTTAGCACCTAAAACACGGCAAGGGCTAATTAAACTATCGAACTCTCTGAAAAATCACAAGGAATGAGGAAATCGAACCGGGTCACCAAGCCTTTCTGGAAGCCTTTTTAAAGGACAACCGCACTACAATTTTCATTTAAACGTGTTTTGTTATTCGATCAACTTGCTTGTTATTAACATATTTTGTGAACATCCGAAGCAAACTTTGGCATATTAATGATAGCATCCACAGAAACTTAGCTCAAAGTGAAGATTACAGAAGATTTTCCATAAGACTTAGAATCTAGGGATATCATCCTTTTCATAATTCCCTTTTGTTGTTGAGTCATAGGGGTAAGTAAATTAGGTTTATGCTTTGTTAGCAACGAAAGAAGGTTCTTTGATTAGTTCTTTGTCTTTGGTTTGTTTCATGGACTACTGGAGGAAAAAAAGGTTTTTTATTTTATTGGATGTCTTCGTGTCACGGTAGCTCCGTATCCTTTGTCACCTCACTTTCCTTTTCCACCACCGGCGGTGGAATTGGAGGTCCATCGTATGAAACACCACTACGAGTTGTAATTGCCTTGGCTTCGTTCCTTGGGTTTGGAATGGTATTGCTAGGTAAAGAACTTGAACTTGAAGGTTGGTTGGTATTGCCTAAATCATCAAACTTGGTGCAAAGGCTTGTTAACAAACTTGTAACATTTGCCATTTGATTTTGCAAACCTTGATTTTGATTTTGCACATTCTTCAATATTGCATCGTTTGCTTTGACGTAGCTTTCAAAATCTGTTTTCAAAACACTATTTGTTGGAGGTTGGTAAGGTAAAACTTGATTGATTGGTGTTTGGTTGGTTGGTGTTTGGTATGGTGGAGCTTGATAAACTTGATTTTGGTTGTTTTGACGGTTTTGATTAAAGTTTGTTCCACGGTTTTGGTTGAAGTTAGAATTGGTTCCTTGGTATCGGTTTGGATTGTTTTGGACATTCGGTTGATTGAAACCCGGTGGTCTCATTTGACTTGCCAAATTGGAAGGTTGGTTTCTTTGGAGAAAATTTCCAACTGCTGCGGTTTGTTGAAATTGCTGGATATTGTCTTGAAAAACGGGAAAATCATTTCCACCTCGAGTCAACGGACAAAGGTTAAAATGGTGATTCGATCCACAAGTGACACATACTTCCTCAACTGCTTTAACGGGTGCAGGAGTAGTAACTAAAGCTTTCATTTGATTCATCATTTGGTTCATCTTGATGGTCATCTTATCCTCAAGAGAAGCGGCTACTTGTTGCATATCGAAAGAATTATTAGAAAGAGAAGAATTAGAAAGAGGAGCATCCGTACTCACTCTTGAATCATTAGCACGACTTCGAGAGTAACGAACTATTTTTTTTTTTTGACATGCTTCAATTTCGCTAAAACTTCTTGAGGCAACTTTTCTAAGAAATTACCACCTGCTGCAGAATCTAAGAAGGCATCTTGAACGTTTGAATTCAAAGAATTTGTAAAAGTAATCGAGTTGTGGGAGTTCCGAAAAGCCATGGTGAGGACAATTGACGAAGGAGTCCTTTAAAACGATCCCATGCTTTCAATAATGGCTTCTGGTTTGGTTTTGATAAAAATTAATGATCTCATTTCCGATAAGAGTAAGAAGTGGTTTTTGAAGGTGGGAATATTGGTTTATGATTTTGAAACAAGGTCGTCCCATGTGAGATTTGATCTAGGATGTTCCATGTCTAACCAATCCTCGGGCTTCCATCCGTGCTAATAGAAAAAGGGAAAAGCAAAAGCTTAACCGAGTGGTTCGGAAACTGTCTGGATGTCTAAACGTTGAAGTGACCTTGTTAAAAAAATCGAAGGTGATTGTGAGGATCTTGTCTACCCTAAACTTTATTCGCTTTTGCACAAGAAATGATTAAAGGTTGCTTAAGCTCGAATTTGTTAGCATTAATTGGTGTGTGGAATAACTATAGCATCTTGATATTTGCTTAATTTATACTAATTTACGCCTGATTTTGCCTAATAAAAGCCAAAATAATGCCAAATAGAATAGAAAATGTGTGCTTTTGTTGTCCAATTGTGCAGGAAAGGTTTGAAAAAAAGACACAAAAGAAGCAAAAACGATCAAAAATCGACAAGAAACGGAAAAAGGACAAAGAGTCAAGAGCCAAGACAAGAGAAATCCAGCCAGAAATCACAGCCCGGATCAGCCCGACACTAGTCAAACTCAATCAAAGAAAGAAACAAAGAAGTCAAGCCCAAATAAAGTCAAAGGGCCATTATTGTCAAGTCTCCAAAGTTTAAAGAACTTATGTGAAGATTTAAAGATCAAGGACCAAGTTTGCCAAGTGTTGAAAATACTTTATAAAGAAGAAAATAGAAGAAATCAACCACAAGGGCTAAACTTGCCATATTCAAACTTCTTTTAACACTACATTTGGGCGGACAAGGTACAAGGACGATTTCTGCCAACTTCTCAAACCTTTCAAATTAATTCCCGGCTTTCTCGCAAACAGAATAACAACCTCTAACAAACACAACTAATTTTCCCGCCAAGATTTCCCACACACCCCAATCCCAAATTTCACAACCCCCGCTCCTTTTCTCTTATAAAACTCGATCATACACCTCTCCCAATCAACATCGAACACGTGGCATCCAACTATTGGCCATGACACCTCATCAAATTCATCCAACGGCCACAAATAAGCTTATAAAAGATCAAGGGCCACGATTGAATGGAGCATTCTAGAATTCCTTCCCTCTCTTCACCTCTTCTCTATAAATAGCAGCTTAGGACTTCATTTTTCAGTAGTTAATTTTTTGTTTTAAACTTTTATCTTGTAATTTCCCGTTTTTAAGCACTTCTATTTTACTTTAAGCATTTAAGCTTGTAAGCTCTTGTAAACTCCTTTCTTAAATTTGTACTACTTTAATTCAGCAATACAACTTGTTTTACACATTTAAATTCAAGCATTTGTTTCAAGATAAGGTCGAAAATTTCTCCAAAATAAGCTCAAAATAAGCTCATTTAGCTTATCCTTCTTATAAAGCTAAATTTAGTTAAAGTGTTGTTGTTTAAGCTTGAACTTACTAAAATTGTACCTCATACACTTCAACACATGATCACTTGAAATTATTATGAGCTTCAATTTGGGAAGTCAAAGAGCTAATAACTCAATTTCATCTTATTGTGATTTCTAATGTTAGAGGCTTGAGGGAAGCCCATTAGATCACCTAGACTCTTCACTTGGATGTCTAGGTGAAGAAGATTCTTCAATATTCAGGTTACTTTCTTTTATTTTCAATTAAGCCAATTCATAGCTTATTTCAACTTTATTTTTCTTAAGGCCTCATCTTAATCCTGTTCATTAGGTTTACTTAGCTCAAATTTGCATTGTTTTCAGTCCATTTTAGCTTTAAAACTAGTAAAATGTCACTAACAACTTCTGTTATAATAGTAGAGTATAGAGCTTAATTAGATTAATGCATATTTCTCATTCATAACCAGGCTTTTTATAGTATTAAGTATCTTTATATAACAACAATATTTGAGAGGATATAAGGTTCAAGTTGATATAGAGTTTAAATACTTTGTAAGCAAAAAAGTTAGGACAGTAAAAATATAAGGAGTGTTTGGATATTGCCTTAATTGACTCAAAAAGTCAACCATAGGTTGTCAAAGTTTTTCAATTAGCTCATTTAGGTTGTATAACAAAGTTTTAAACAGCTTTTAGAAGTTAGGCTTTAGAATTTAAAAGTTTGAGAGTTAAAAAAACCTTGCCAGCACCAGGGCACATTTTAATACTGTGTAGGTTTTAGATTTTAAGATTTTAAAAAGCATTTTAGAGTTTAAGGTTGTGTTGTGCTGGTGTTAAACCCATTTAGTTTACAAGTTAGCTTTAAAAGTCTTTCCTATATCTTTGAGCATTGCACATTGCATCAGCTGCAAAGTGCATCAGCAAGCACACTTCATTTTTAGCATTCATTTTATCAATTTTCACTTTGAATTCTTTCTCATTTCCTTGTATAGTTTCATAAATCCTTTTACCTAAATGAAACTCACTCTACTAGGTTAGCTTATTTTCAAGAGTTTCAAGCACTTAAGTCCAAATTATAAGCATTTAGCTTAAGTGAAATAATTCTCTAAAATCAGTTTTCATAAACTTGCATTTTTTCAGCTTCATTTTCTTACTAGTTTTGTTAAGCACTGATAATATTAAGTTTAAAATCTTCTAGTATACATCTTAAAGCATAAATAAGTCCTCTTTGTTTTTCATTCAATCAAGAAATAACTCACAATAAGCAAAAATCCAAAAATAAGGTCAACTAGCTACTTTCTGTAAACAGCAACTTACAGCTTATTTTTCAGCTTATTCTTAGGTCTAAAGTTGAAAGTGCATTTATTAAAGTTGTTTAGAATAAGCTGGTTGCCAACTTGTATTAAAGTTTTTGCTCATTTCCAATTTTCATTAAGCTAAATAAGCCAAAATCTAGGGCTCCTTTTTGTGCTTTATCTTAAACTACAAGGTTAACCAGTTTTAAACTATAGTGTAAATTTACTATAAATTAGCCCGCCTACCCTGTTCTTTCTTTTATTACATTTTCTACCCTGTCTTTCCTATTTTCTTTTTAAATATTTTCCTTTTATATTATTAGTATATTTAGTAATTAGGGTAGACTTTTATAAATCAATTAGTTGAAATTAAAAAGTATAAATTAGGCGCTTTAAATTTTTTATAACTTTCTGCACACCTTCTTTGTAGTTTTCTAAAAAAAACATTTTTTTCTATATTTTCTCAATAAAGTTGTATTGTTTTTTTAGAAATAAAAACAAAATTTATTAATTTGAATATTTCCATTTTCTTAGATTAAATTCATAAAAATAGAAAAACAGTTTAAAAATTTGTAGTCTTTTTGCATTAATTTTCATTTTAAATCTAGTATTTTTGAAGAATAAAACAAAAAATTTTTTGTTTTATAGTGTTAATTTTTAGAAAAAGTTTATTTTTTTATGAATTCAATAAATCCTAGAAAATCATAAAAAATTCAAAAATACATAAAAAACTTCCAAATCTTTTTCCGTAAAATTGTCATTTTATAATCTGTGATTTTTAGGTATAAATTTTGTAAAAGTCGTGTTTTAAGTTTTTAAATTTCAGTTTAAAGCTCGCGTTTAATTCGATTAGTGGCATTTAATATTTCGTGCCTAGTTAATTGTTTTTCAATCTTGCTATTACATTTTATGTATCAACAAATCAAATATCCTTTACTAATTCTAGAGCTCGAATCCGAATCATTCTAAAATTCTTCAATTCACGATTTATCGTTAGGGACACGACCCGAGGTTGTACAAAACATCCCGGATAAAAATATACGAAATGTGTTTTCTTTTTGTGAGATATTTACCCTATATATCTTTGGTTAGAAGTATTTTGGAAAAGAATTCCTTACGAGAATTAATACTATAATATAAAATTTGTTTTTACTACTAACAAACCAAATTTTTGGCGCCGCTGCCCAGGGGAAGTCGTGAACGATTATTTAAGAAAATACGTCGAAGTAGAGTTTCGAAGATCCTTCCATTGGAAGTTATTTTGCTATTTTCCTACAAAAATATAAAAAAAAAAAAAAAAAATTCATTAATTCGATTCCTATCGAATTAAGTAAAAAAATAAATAATAAACATTTGGATACAAGTTATCCATCTTAAACCATTCCAATTAACAACAAAACAAATCGTGAAGTACTTGCGAGGTACGACGGACCCATTAAGTTAAACAAACTAAAAGGTGAGTTTAAGGAAAATGATAGCTATTCTCTAAGATAGTTCATTGCGGCTGTCTCTCTAGCTTTTCCGCTCACATTGTGCGTTAATTCTTAAGGAAGACTTATCGTGAAGCTTGTAATAAGCGATTACCAAAAATATTTTTGTTTTCATTCTTAATAAAACCTAAAAAATTTAATTTCCCCCAAAAAGAATCTTCTCAATCTCAAATTCTTATGTATTATTCGGAAAAGCCAAAAATATTCTTCTTATTCCTCTCATTTGTTTAATTCTCATTCTATTTATCCTCGATAACGTTTAATTCTTATGGCGCTTAATCGATCAAAATCCCGTTATGCAATCAAAGAGTTGATCACGCTTTTGGAAGTTGGTAACACCTAAAGAATGTTTGTTCAATAAGGAAATCTCAAGACCAATCATTGTTCCTGGTGTCGACTCTTCTGTGTATTGTGGCGGTTTTGTGGAACCCCGGTCAATGGTCCGTATTGTCATGGATGTACTCTTATACGTACGAAATTCGAAAAAGACTTGTTTACATATTGTGTGGATAATGGAGTTTTCCAAAATTTTCAAGATACTTTCGAGTCATCCAATGACAATACCAACGTTGTTAATGCTCCTCGAGAGCCAAGCGTTGTTGATCAAGACCCCGGTGTAAATATTTCACAAGATCCTCCACAAATCGACCATAATTGTTGCTATGAGTCGGGAGATATTCATTAAATGGGATTTATTGGTCAAAATGCATTTGTGAATTTTGTGGAAAAGGTGCTCATTTCGGTTACAAATTGTCCACCAAAAGATCCTATCATTTCTGAGCCGGAAACTTCTATAAATCAAAAATTCTGATTGTGGTTCCACATAATTCAACAAATTCTTAATTCCATCCACAACATATTTTTTGTTGTTAAAGCTGTGGAGGATCTCATGAGACTTACCAATGTCAAGCCCGATGAACCAAGAGTATTCTTTATTTTATTCTTCCGTTTCGACCAATTTCAACGGCCCGGCGTTTTCCGAAGTTTATCAGATTCCTCCGGTAGCAAGTATGGAAATGCTACATGCTCAAGCGGACCTTATAGAATCACTATGTCAAAGCTTCTTGATGAAGTTAAAGTCACAATACCTCATAATGAAAAGAGCATCATGATATTGCTGTGCGTAGGATAAATTTTTTTGAAAATCAAGCAAGTTTGTGAATAGGAGCAAACATCAACCTGAGTAATTGCAACATTGGTATTGCAAAGTTCTTCTTAAGGATTAACAAATCCCTTAATGAAATTCAACCACTTAAGCAAGTACAATTCCTAACCAAAATCCAGAAGATCAAAAAAGAAAATAGAGGATATTAGTATCGAGGAAATGAACATGAACAAACAATTGGTCGATAGAAGATTAAGGAAAAAATAAAAAATTTGGGTATAAAAATTTCGAGGGAGAGAGATGTGAAGAATACGATTGATTATAGAAGAAAATGTGAAGATAAGATTTATGAGCTTAAGGATAGATTCAATGGTCTAAGCATTGAAATTGGGAAAATCACACAAGAAGCAAAAGAGCTTAGAGAATCTGAAGCTAGAGTTCGAAGTCAGAAGATTATCATTGACGATGATGACGATGATTTAGGATTTTATGTTGTTCATCCGAATACAATTCACAATCCCGTTTTGCAAAACGTAGAGCCTAAGGATTCACTCATTATGGGAGACGGGCATATTAACACTACTCCGGAAACGGAGGCGATTAGTGTTGAGACCCTTGTTTCAAACCCAAGTGAGTCCGATGACTTTAGTTTGGGGGAGTGTAATTTGTTCGACATCGATGATTCCTATTACGAGAAGTCCACGAGTAGACTTGCTCATCTTGCTCCGATTTCACCAGAAATCGTTGAAGTTTGTGTCGATGATGATGATACCGACGACAATGACGATTATGATGTCGATTTTTATGATTGTGTTGATTTTGAGGAGGACGGAGGAGAGATTGATCTCGACATTTCTAAGATCGTTGACATTCCTCTTCGGGAGAAATTAGTCGAAAGTTATCTTTTAATTGAAAAGATTAACGCTTTTAGTCTCTCTCCTCCTATTCCGATTTCTCCTCCTATTCCGATTTCTCCTATAATTTGCCCCTCCTCTACTATCCCCGTTGTGGATCTTGATTTGCCTTTAGAGGAGGCGGATGTGCCTAGTTTTTCGGATGACTCGATACTACGGGGTATCGAGAGTGACCGTGACTCAGGGGAGGACACTACGTCTATTGATGCTTTACCCCTTGATGACTCGATGATTCTTTCCGAGTACGAGTCATTTACTTTTGATGATGAGCCCGTGATGGCTGAAGTTAATGTTTTTGATGAAATTAACACAAGTGAACTTTCTTACCCGGGTATAGGTGAAAATGTTGTTTCAGATGAAGAGGAAGATACCTTCACATTTACTACCCGATCTTTTCTACCATTTGTCACCTATCCTGAGGTTTTACCCGTATCTTACTCCACGGGGAGTGAAGATAAAGTTTTTAAACCGGGTATTTTTGATAACAAGAGTTCAAAAGAGTTAGCACCATCTAAAGCTCTTTTGACTCTTGATGTTTTTGACCCACTCCACCCACCCTTAATGGACTTTCATGTTACCAAAGCATTTTCCGGGTTCACATTTTCTCTCTTGAAAATCTTTTCTAAAAAGTTTTTTGAACCCGGAATCAAAAATGCTACGGTATATCTTTCATATCTAGTTTGGGGAGGTTTCCACCTCTTAGAATTTCTTCACCCTTATTATTATCCACCATAATGACCTAGTTTGGGGAAAGAGTCAAGCGAAGGGGACTCTATAATAAACAAGCGCTTCGTGGGAGGCACCCCATGCTTATCCTTTTATCTTTTCATTTTCTTTCTATTTTCTTTGCTTCCCCAAGGACAAATCAATTCGGGGTCAAGTATAGCTTGTACTTGGTTAACAAAAACTAAGCCGTTTTAGAGATGTTTTTGAGCTAACAATGAAAAAATGATGAGAGGAAGCTTGTTCTTTGTCGTTTCTTGTTGGTTGTTTGTGCTTATTTGTCTAGGTTTTCCGGATTTTGGAAGACTCATGGTTCAAATTTGTGGAAGGACAAAGCAATTCCCACAATTTCCATTGATGGTCTCCAATCTTCTCTTCATAAAGTAGGAAATCTCTTATCCTTGTCTTTATCGAACTAACATCTATTCTTTTGGCATGTCCTTAGAATTTTTGTTAAAGATTCCTTTTGACCCTTATTTTTAAACTTTGAGGACAAAGTTTCATTTTAGTTTGGGGAAGGATATCTTCGATATTGACTTGCACTTCACGCAACCTTGTTTGAATCTTTTTGAATTACCTTTTAAAAAGTGAAAATTTTAAATTTTTGCTTACAAAAGAGAAGCTCAAAAGAAGCTTAGTTTTGGAGAAAAACACCACTTTTTGGTAGTCCGTTGGTGAGAAATAGGAGTTAATTTTGACTTACGCGGGTGAAAAAAATGCCCTAGCTAAGTTCTTTAACCTATCCTCTTGTGGGGCCAAGCTTTCACAATCCTATTTGCTTGGATTTTAAAATGTGAAGAACCAAGAATAGATGCAGATTAAAATATAAGTGGTATTTGTTTAAGCAAGGTTTATATTTTGAAAACCTAAAGCTCTAATATGAATGGATTTGTGTCTTTTTACTCCCATAAGCTCTTAAACACACTTAATCATCACGTGCTCTTTTTTAATTTAGCTAAGTCAACCAATGTCTTTAGAAAAGTCCTTTTACAATTTTGAAAAAAGAATTCCATTTTAATATGTATGTAAGATTTTTGGTTTCCAAATTAATAAGTTTGCTTTCTGAAAAATGAATTACTCCATTCATCAAAAAGATAATTATAAAAAAGTAAGCCAAGTGAAGCATTTCTAATGCAAAAGCTTATTTTTCGTCCCAATGAAGCATTAAAAAAAAATATGAAAACAAAAGCTTATAGTAGTTTTTAATCGTTGGCGTATCCATGTTGAGAGAAAGACTCGGATGGGGTCGCAACTAAGGATTAAAACATGTAACGAACTCGGATCAAGTTTCGTAGGCATTCAACCTATTAGCGAGGCCTATGTGATGATTGCAACTAAGGGACTTTGTATTCTAAGCTTTGTAGAAAGGTGTATGTCGCGATAACCCCAAACGTTAGCAGCGGAGTGGGGTTTCGAACTAAGAACACCAGTTTTGTTGCGATATCCAATTGGGATAAAGAGGCCTAAGTAGGGGTTCGAACTAAGAACAACATTCCTATTGCAAAAAAATAATTATAGTACATGAAAATAAAAAGAATGTAAAAAATTTCATTTACTTAAATCAATTTTATAAGTTTTGTTTCCAGGATCTCTTAGCTTTGAGTCGATTTTATCTATTTAATTAACCATTTTTGCTCAACAAAGCTTATTTGTAAAGCTTAGATGAATTTCAACAATGAAGATAAATTGATCTATGGTTGAGTTAAAAAGAGTGCACACATCTTAATCATTAATTTATTCCTGGGGAGTGAAAAGTTCACAAGTTGTAAAGTATAGAGAGCCTTAAGTTCATTTGGATCTTATATTGACAATTGAACAAGTTTATAAGCTTTGTTTAGTCTAGTGAAAAGTCAAGGATGACGAATTTGCCTCTTTTGTGCTCTAGATAAACGGGAGTAGCCTATTTCGATGATGCCTAAAAAGTTGCAAACTTGCAAGAGTGCCATAAACGTTTTCCATTACGATGAAAATGATGAGAAAAGTGAAAGTTGATTTTAAAAGGTGATTCAATAAAGGTTCTAAACAAGGGCATTTTGGAAACTTCTTAGTTTACAAAGTGTACAATTGATAACATTGCGTGAGACACGTGCAATCCTTTAGTGTTGGGGAATTTTGATATTTGCCTTAATTGTTTACAATTTACCCGGGATTTTGCCAAATAAAAGCCAATAAAAATGCCAAAAGAATAGAAAATGTGTGCTTTTGTGTCCAATTGTGCAGGAAAGGATTGAAAAGACAAAAAGAAGCAAAAACGATCAAAAACCGACAAGAAACGGGAAAAAGACAAAGAGTCAAGAGCAAGACAAAGAAATCAGCCAGAAATCACAGCCGGATCAGCCCGACACAGTCAAACTCAGTCAAAGAAAGGAATAAAGAAAGTCAAAGAGTCAAGATAAAGTCAAAGGGCCATTATTGTCAAGTGTGCAAAGTTTCAAGTGTTCATTAGAAGATTTAAAGATCAAGGGACTTAATTTGCCAAGTGTTGAAAGTGATTTATAAAGAAGAAAGAAAGAAAGAAAGACACAAGGGCCGAATTTGCAATTTCAGAAACCTCTTTTAACACTTAAAAGGGCGGAGCCAACCACAAGGACCACTTGTGCCAATTACCCAAACATTTCAAATAAATACCCGGTTAATTCGCAACAACCTAACAGACTCTAACAGCATTTCCCGCCAAATTCCCACACAACCCAACTTCGATTTTTCCCCAACCCCGCTCCTTTTTAAGCCCTCAACTCGTTCAATAACTCCGCCCCAATCCACAATAAAAACACTGGCAAAGCAGCACTAAGTGCAAACAAAACCATCACTCAATTGATCAAACGGCTCAAATTCGATTTTTAAAGATCAAGGGCTGTGATTTGAATGGAGCATTCTAGAATCCTTTCCCTCTCTTCACCCCTCCTCTATAAATAGCACTCTTAGACTTCATTTTTCGGTGGTTGTTTTAGTTTTAAAAAATTTCACTTTGTAATTTTCATATTTTAAGCAATTTAAACTTTACTTTAAGCAATTAAGCTTGTTAGCTCTTGTAAACTCTTCTCCTTTGCTTGTACTTCTTAACTTCAGTAATACAATTCAATTTACACCTTTAGTAATCCTTTGTTTTTCATTTTAAGCCGATTTTACCTAAATAAGCTCTTAATAAGCTCATTTGAGCTTATTACTGTTCTTAAGCTCAATTTCATTCAAATTTAGTTTCAATTCTGTTTTTATACATTCCTTTAATGATTCTCATCAATTTGATTCAAAATGTTGAAAACTTGAGGCTATTGAGTTCAATTTGGAGGCTTACAAGTTAAATAAGCTAAAATTCAGCTTATTGTGATTCTATTGGTTTAAAGGCAAGGTGCCATTTAGGAACATTCATTCTTCTACTCTTGGATAGTTTGAATGTGAAGATTCTACAAAATCCAGGTTTACATTGCTACATTTCTTTTTAACCATTTCATAGCTTATTGCAAACAGCTTATTCCTTTTGAATTTTTATGATTAATCCTGTATCATTTAGCTTAATGAGTTTATAGATGTTATTGCTTAATGTTGTTTTAGTCCTAATCAATATTAGTCTTGTTTTCTAAAAATTCTGTCATAAGTAATAGGCTAAGCTTCATTGAGAAACTAGCTTATTTTCATAAATAAGCTAGGCTTCTCATAGCTTAAACAGCTCTAGTAATCCAACACAAATAGAAGTAGATAAAGAGTTTAGCTGTTTTAGCTTTTAAATAGCTTTTAAGTGCAATTAAGTTTGACAGTTTTAGTTTAAGGCAGTGTTTGGTTTAAGCTTTAATTGACTCTTAAAGTCAATCTTTTTTCAAGTTTCTCAATAGTTGAGTAGTTATTAAACTAGATTAGAAACACACGTTTTAGAAGTTAGGCTTTAGAATTTAAAAGTTTGAGAGTTAAAAAAACCTTGCCAGCACCAGGGCACATTCTAACACTGTGTAGGTTTTAGATTTTAAGATTTTAAAAAAGCATTTTAGAGTTAAGGTTGTGTTGTGCTGTTTTAGATTCATTAAGTGAAAGAGTAGGCCTCAAAGTTTAGTTTATTTTTGAGTAGCTTGCACATTGCATCAGCTGCAATTGCACCAGCAAGTGCACACTTCATTTAAGCATAATCTTTGCCACTTTTTCACTTTGAAATTTCTCATTTCATTTTAGAGTTTTTACAAATCCTTTTAGCTAGGTTGATTATAGATAGCTAGGTTAGCTTATTTTCAAAATATCAGCACTTAAAGTTCAAAATTAAGCTTGTTAAGCTTAGTTGAAAAAGCTCTCAAACTGTTTCATGAAACTTTGCATTTTTCAGCTTCATTATCTTTCTAAATTTGTTCAACACAGGTTAATAATAGTTTAGAATCTCTTAATACACATCTTAAGCTTCATCAAGCATCTTTTAGTTTTCATTTTCATCTAGTTATAAGATCACAATAAGCAAAAGTCCAAAAATCTTATTAAACTAGCACTTACTGTGACAGCAACCTAGTTGCTTAATTTTCAGCTTATTCTTTGGGTAAAAGTTCATATTGCTTTTATTAAAGTTGTTAGGATTAAGCTAGACTACAACTTTGTAGTTTTAAGTTTTTGCTCATTCTCAATTTTTCAATAAGCTAAATAAGCCAAATTCGTAGGGTTTCTTTGGTACTTCTCTTAAAGATTAGGGTTAAACGTTTTCACTATAGTGTAAATTTTACAAAATTAGCCCGCCACCTTAACTTTTCCTTATTTTCATCTTCCTACCCTGTCTATTTGGGAAGGGAAAGAGGCTGCGAGGACTTCACAGATATCCTCAGTTATTTGGACCATTCTCCGTTAAGGTACGCTTTGACTCATGCACCTCCGGTCGTGTTTGACTCATTGGTCAAACAATTTTGGGCAACAGCTGTTGTTCGCCCAAATGCTGCTGGGTCTCATGACCTAGTCGCCACAATTGACGGCCGTGAGGTGGTCGTGACTGAGTCTCTCATTAGGACTCAGTTACAATTTGACGATGCCAATGGCATTTTTGACATGCCCAATACTGATATTCTTGAGGGTATGAGGGTTATTGGGTATCCGACGGATGGGACTCTTACTTTTCTTAAGATCCATTTATCTCCTCAATGGAGATTTCTGGTGCACACCATTATGCACTGTCTGAGTCCTAAGTCTGGAAGTTGGAATCAATTTCCGAGTTCCATTGCCACGGCCCTTATTTGTTTGTCGACTGGTAGGGTATATAATTTCTCTCGATTTATTT
The DNA here is from genome assembly GCA_026074375.1 of Tanacetum coccineum. NCBI lineage: Eukaryota > Viridiplantae > Streptophyta > Magnoliopsida > Asterales > Asteraceae > Tanacetum > Tanacetum coccineum. Next base: position 23,948 of record BQNB010092680.1, read on the forward strand.
TAGAGGGGATGATTGGGAATCTTAAGGCTAAACAGCATAAATTTTTAATGTACCCAAGGTTTTTACAAATGATTGTGGCATTAGAGACAGCTGACCGCACCCCTAGACCAACATTTGCCTTTACTAGGAAAATGTTTGCGAATATGAAATTCAAATGGGAGGGTCAGCCAATACCGTTGACTCCCCCCATGCTTGCCATTGCTGCTGCTGGCGATGATGCTGCTGGTGATGATGATGCTGCTAATGAGGATACTGCTGCTGTCAATGAAGCTGCTGGTAGTGCAGCTGAGGCACCCCTTGTACCTCACTCTCCTCCGGTTTCCCCTGTTAGGGAACCCACACCGGAGCAGCAGCCTGTATCTGAGAGACCACCCTCTCCTTCACCTACCATTCCTGAGACAGAATGGGTTGTCCCTACCCCTGTCTCACCTGTTACTAACTGGAGACCATGGCCTTATGTTTCTGTACATTCTCCCATTAGGGATCATACTCCTGAGCCTGTGTCTCCACCTACCCCGCCAGCTCAGACCTTTATCTTTGAGGAGCCCTTAGTGTTTGGCCCTGAACCTAGACCAGCTGGGTATGTGGACCCTGATGTTATTGAACCAATTCTTTTTGGCCCACAGCCCAGACCCCATGGTTATGTTGACCCTGACTTTGTGGAACCCATTATCTTTGGTCCCCAACCTAGGCCTGACAACTATCTTGAGCCTGAGGACCTTGATAATGTCATTTCCATGGAAGATGACACCACTCATGGTGGATTCCATGAGGAGTCACCTGTTCGGTCCGATGATGCTCCTACACCAACAGCCGATGCTGCTGGTAGGGCAGAGGACCCTGCTCTTCTAACTAGTTTATCTGCAAAGCTTGACAGGTGTATGGGACGTATTGACTCCTTGGAAACTGAGCTGGGAAAGTCAAAGAAGATAATGGGGGGTGCTATTTTGACTCTTGTTTCCAGAGTCAAGAAGTTGGAGAAAACGGTTAAACAGTTGAGGATAACAACGGTTGTGGTTGATGTTTTTTTTTTTTTCTTCTTGCACTGCGGGAAGGGGATGTGGATGTTCAGGATGATATTGACCTCGATGGATTATCTCGTATGGCATCTACAGCTCTAGGTCATGATCAACCTGCTGTTCCTTCTGAGGATGTGGAGGAACGAGAAGAGGAGGAGGTTCCTCTAAGGCGTAAGCGGTCTGCTTATCGACGTGCCAGGACAGAGTTTTCCACTCCAGCCTTTGAGCAGTTTCAAGCTACCCTTTCTGCTGGTGTTCTTCCTCACACAGCAGTCACTGAACCTGCTGGTCCATCTGTTGCTGCTGATAAGGGAAAGGCTCCTATGCCTGATTTGGATATACCTGCTGAGTTTCTTGCAGAGGATGCACAAGCCAGGCAACGCTTAGAAGAAGAACAGGCTAGTGAGCGGTTGGTTCAACGGTTACGGGCTGAGGATTTGGCTCAGGAAGACTTGCAACATGTTTCTGAAGAGCGCGCAAAGGAATTAGACGATCTCATGATGCGTATGACAGAAACAGACTGGTTGAACTTGATGATGCAAGTTGGCTCTAATCCTGCATTGGCAAAAGAGTTGTTGGGCGCTGATGTAAACGAGGGGAACTTTATTGAGCGCATGACTGCTGTTAAGGAACGGAAGAAGCGAGCCTTGGCAGATTTACGGTATCGAGCTCTCAAGGGTAAGCCATTGAAGAAATCTGAGGTCACACAGATGATGCGCAACTTGGTTAAAAATCAATGGTGTGCAGCTCATAATGGTACCATCACAATGACCGCTGTCAAGGCTATGACTAAACAACAGCTGATTGAAGAGTACGAGTATATCTGCAGACGTCTTAAAAAGGATCGCTTGTTGAGTGCTCAGTACAACCTTTTTCGACCCAAGCCTGCCATTACTGAGCCTCCTTCCAAGAGACAAAGGGTTGAACATGCTTCCTCCCAGCCAGATAGTGTTCCTGCTGCTACAACTCATACTGCTGATGATCCTGATTCTGCTGGTGGTGGTAGCTCTAATCCTGCTGCCTCAGCTACTCCAATGACTGGCTCTGCTGCTTCCAATCCTGCTGGTGGTACATTTGATGCTACAAGTATTGACTCTAATGTCCCCACTTCAGCAGCCATGGATTCTGCTGGTTCACGCCGTGAGATTGGAGTTTCACCGTTTGCAGACTCTGCTGATAGTTCTTCACCGTCCAATGTTCTGCTTGAATCCACATCAGGGGGTATTCTTGATTTTTTTCTTGACAGTGATGAGGAAGAAAGGATTGGTATGTCTCGAGTCGCTGCTGATCCTGACTCGGATGATGAAGTGCTTGCTGAGATTATCTTTCAGGGTAAGTCTATTTCGGGAGATGGTGTTGTGTTGGTAGACAAGCTTCCTGATGATGAGATTGTTGATCCACGGGTTAAGGTGGAAACTGTTTCTGATTATGCCTCTTCTCCTCCTCGGAATCGTCGTAAACATCTTGGGGTGAGGAGTGATGACTGCCTATGGGATAAACCTGTTGAGGACTTTTTCAGCTCTGAGAGTAAGAGTGATGATGACATGGCAAATTATATTCCCCCTCTTCCGTATGGTGGGTTTAAAGAT
>BQNB010092681.1:0-15000 GCA_026074375.1 Tanacetum coccineum
CAAAAGGTTTTGTATCATGGTTGTGCGGTAACTAGGTAAGACAACTCGATGCACTCGGGCTAAGTGCGACATTAACACATGAAGTTCGAAAACAGAGTTTACATTCCATGACGAGGTAGATCGTTTAACAGATCAGAGACGAATCCTATGAGAAGCGATTGGGAGCTCAAGAATCAAAAAATAAGGAATAATAACTCTACAATTTTAAAGTACCAATGATATTTATAATAAAATAATAATATTTTATTACTTTGTCCTCTTATCGGGCTTATAAGGGTAAGTATGATTTCTTGCCTAATTTGTACGGTTAAGTCAAATTGTTTCAACCTTGAAACTTAACGATTAATAAAATCTAATTTTGTTCCGTTGTTGGGTCAATAAGAAAATGAGTGTTTCCAAGATATTTCCTAAGTGTGAGACATTTTATAAAATTTCGGCATGACCCGTTTGTTTGTAAGAGTTTTGTGGTATATCCTATATCATAACACGGGGCGATTATTGGATTTGGCTAGTTTCTAGAGAGAGAAACACTAGAGAGAATATTCTAGAGGGAGAAAATATGTTTCTTTGTAAATGAAACAATAACTAGCTTGCCTCTTCCAAAGTTAGAAGAGGCTTATATAGTACTTACAATATACCGGGTATTCGTACCCGACTTAATACCGAAAAACGTACTATTAACTATTAAACTACGAGCTATTATAAACAGTAAAATACACGGGGTGACCGAGTCTTTTTCTAATATCTAACACTAAAAATTACAATGCTTAAAAGAAAGTACAATAAGTTAAAAACAGACTAATATAAGCTGAAAAGTAAAACTCGGTTCTCTCAAAGGCTCACAATAAGGACCTATTTATAGAAACGTCTTCAAAGTCTTGGGTCTTAAACTTGTGTTTCTTTTGTGAGTGAGAACTGAGGTGTGCTTTTGATGTGAGGAGAAGTCAAGTCTTCATCTTAGCCATCCATCTTGAGTGTCCTCCAAGGGGTTTGATCTCAACCCTTGATTCTTTGTCATCTACCCTGAACGAATGGGAGTAGAGGGGATTGCCAACATGGCAATTGGCCATGTGAAGTGGGGTTTGGTTGAGATGGGGATAGGGTTGTTGTTTTGTTGCAGGAGGTGCAGAGGTTGAGGGGAGAAGACATAAAAATGGCAAATTGGCGGGAAAGAGTGTTGTTCTGTTTGTATATCTATTTTAGTAAAAACAGGGGTGAAGGTTTGAAGATTTGGCAGGTTTGGCCCTTTAACTTGTTATATGTTATTACACTTTCAGTCCTTGTGGTGTTATAAGTTTAAGGAAGTTGGCAGGAATAGCCCCTTAAGTTGTGTAGTTGATTTACACCCACAGTCCTTTGGACTTAACATCGTTAAGGGTTAAGGGGTTTTGGGCTTAATTGCAGTTAAAAAGGGGATTGGGCTTAGTATTTGTTTGGGCCTAAAATGGTTTCTTTAACCATTTAAGTCTTCATATGATACATTAATGGGCTAACCCGACCCATTAGATGGGTACGGGTGGGCCCATTAAGTATTTCTTCATTTTTCGGCTTCGGCTTTGACTTTGACTTTGTTGGGGTTGACTTTGGTTGACTTTTTGACTTTGACTTTTTGATTTTTTGTCTTTGATTTTGACTTTTTCTTCACGCTCTTTCCGTTCTCGTGCTCGGTTTTGTCGTTTTGGATTCGTTTTTGTCATTTTCTTTGATATCCATTACCTGCACAATACAAAGGCAAAACATACAAATACAATGTATTTTTAGGTACGTTTTTGGTCATTTTAGTCTGTTTTTAATGGAAAATGGTATGTATAAGTAAAGACATACCAAAATCCCCCATACTAAGATATTGCCGTGTCCTCACGCAATGCCAAAAGTAAACACTTAAGAAAACTAAGAATCTCAATCCCCCTCGACTAATTACCTCGAAAAGTAGCTAAGTGTTCATCGAGGGGAATTAAAGAATCAATAGTTTAGAAAAGCCTCGTTTTGACCATTTTTAAATATTTACACTTATTCACACACATATTTTTTGTATTTTTCCTTTTTCTCATTTTTTGTACTTTTCTTTTAAACAACTAACTAACATATTTGACTTTCGTTATTTTTATAACTTTAGGGTCATAGAACAAGACGCATTTGAATCCTAAAATGCCCCAAAAAGGATAAATTCATCGTCCCCGGCTTTTCACTTATTCCAATCCAAGCTTAAAACGAAATCACCGTTAAATACAAGTAAAAATGCTAACACTACTCATATTTGTAACTTGTGAAACTTTTCACTCCAACAATTAATTATATCTTTGGTGATTGTTGCCTTTCGAATTTTAACCCTGGATAATCGTTTTTGCAAAAATTTCTATGTTCACGTTACACCGAGAATAATGAGTTTGACAGGCGAGATCATCCTATGTAGGACTTTTCGTTTCGGCACATCCCAACCTCTGCGGCTAAGTGACCAGGATTTGGACACCCCACAGAGGACTAGTATCGAGTCTCAGGACTTCAGTTTCAAAACTCTTGGATTTTCCGTATATACATAAAATTACAACTTAAAAATGTAATAGTCTTAGTTCAAAAGCATATTTAAGTTTAAGAAAATGAGATTTTCCCTATATTTATTAATTCACGTTTACTACCCTTAATTAATTACACATCCATTAAACTAATGAAATCTCGGACCTTTTAGAAGGCTGTAACATCGGTTGTGAGCCGGCAAGATGCAGCAAACTTTTATCAGTCTCGGATAAATACTATGTGCCTTATTTAGAAGACTGCAACATCGGTTGTGAACCGGAAAGATGCAGTCAAAATTTTTTTTAGCCCTCAGTTAATTTATTATTATTTTGTTACCTTATTTTTTTATATATTAACAAAAATAGAGAAAATTTCTTTTAGAAATTTTAAGTTAAATTTGAACTAAAATTATTGATATCTCCACTACTTCAAAAATTGTTGTTTAAGTTATTTTTTGAAACGAGCAGTATTATTTAGTCGGTTTTAGGGCTTATGGTGAAGAAAAAGCCACAAACTACACTTATGAGCTTGTAAGATTTCCAAATAATCCTTGTTTAGCATCTAACTCATACTTAACTCTATCATTTTTCGTTCTTCGCAAAGATTCGCGAATGCTTAGTCTAAAAGTTAAGGAACAAGCTAGAGCTAAACACGCTCGATTGAGTAAAAATTTATTCTCATTCTACCCAGCAGGGAAGTCAAAATTGTGACAAAACACTTATTTTATTTTTGAAAATTTTTAAAATTTTTCATTTTTTTGGTATTTTGGTGGTAAAAACGGGATTACGTGAAAACAACGGCTGCAGGCACAAGCAAATCGATAGATCCCCCTCATACTAGAATTAAACATTGTCCTCAATGTTATAAGAAGGGTTTCTACGTAAATCTAAAGCCGTTTATTAAGTATGCTTAAAGATAAACGTTAGTCGATAAGATTTGGATATTAGATTCCCAAAATGAAGCTGAGGATTTAAAGCTCGAGTGAACGAAGGAAAAAAACCGTGAGCACGAGAGGCTTTAAAAATCCGGGACAATCCTGGACAATCATCACAAAAATACAAGCAAACGAGAATGGAAGAGGCACACCTCTCACACAACACACTTATTCATTACTACTATTATATTAGGATAAGCATGGGTTGCCACCCACGAAGCGCTTGTTTTAGGTCACTAAGCTTGACCCGTTCCCGAATTCATTGGTCCTTGGGGAAAGTTTGGAGATCCGGGACAACCATATGTGGTATGTCCCTTCCAAAGTAATGCTTAAGTCTATGACCGTTCACCTTGAAATTTGGCCCGTCGATTTGAGATAACTCGACGATGCCATAAGGGAAAACTTGGGCAATGGTGAACGGTCCAGTCCAACGGGTTTTAAGTTTACCTGAGAAAATCTTCAATCAAGAATTAAAAAGAAGGACTCAGTCACCAACGTTGAAAACGCGGTTCTTGATTTTGGAGTCGTGGATCTTCTTTGTCTTCTCTTTGTAAATCAAAGAGTTCTCGTAGGCTTGATCACGAAGTTCCTTTAATTCATTGAGTTGAACTTTTCGGTGATCACCCGCGGACTTAAGGTCAAAGTTTGCATGCTTTAAGGCCCAATAGGCTTTGTGCTCGAGCTTGATCGGTAGATGACATGCCTTTCCGTACACGAGCTTGTAAGGAGTATACCTGATGGTGTTTTGAAAGCGGTACAGAAGGCCCATAGTGCGTCATCTAATTTATCCGACCAAGAGGCACGGTTCTCGCCTACGGTCCTTTCCAATATTCTTTTTAAACCACGGTTGGAGACTTCCACTTGCCCACTAGTTTGTGGGTGATACGCGGTAGCAAGACGGTGAGTGACACCGTACTTAAGCATGACCTTTGCGAATTGATCATTGCAAAAGTATGTACCGCGATCACTAATGATAGCACGGGGAGTTCCAAACCAAGCAAAGAGAGATTTTAAAATTTTAACAACTCGGGCGTCGTTGGTGGGGAGCGCTTTCGCTTCAACCCATTTAGACAAGTAATCGACCGCCACGAGTATGTACTTGTTCCCTCGTGAAGACGGGAATGGCCCCATAAAGTCGATACCCCAAATGTCAAAAATCTCGCAAACTTGGATGGCATTTTGGGGCATTTTATCTTTTTGCGAGATTTTCCCGTGACGTTGACAAGAGTCACAAGATTTGACCAAGTCATGGGCATCACGATAAATTGTGGGCCAATAGAAACCGGAGTCAAACTCCTTTTTGGCGGTGTAGTTCGTGTCACAACCCGAATTTTTTAGAATTTTAAATTACTATTTTACCCTTTAACTTTTTGGTTCCGACTTGACTTTTGACTTTTGACCTTTTACGGTCACATAAAAAAGATTACCTCGTAGCCGGTAAATTTTTTGAAACATATTTAAATAATAAATCATAATTACAATTATTAGCGCTCATTTGCAAATTTATTTTTCTAACTTATTTGACTTGAAAACGAGAAGATATATTTTATTCCTTAATTGATTTATCAAAAACGACCCGTTAAATCTCGTTTTCACGACTCGGACTCTAAAGCAATTTTATGTAAAACGACATTCCAGACAACTTTTTAGTTTTGCCCGAGACACGAAACCAAGTAGAAAATGACTGAAATAGCCTCGCAAAATTTTGTAAACAACGTGCACCGACAAAGAAAATAATTAAATTTATATTTAATTACCACTTTTATTAAATAAAAATAATTAATAAATTATTTTACATTGTATTTAAAGACGTTTGTTTTAAAACGCGAAGGTTCAAATTAAAGTATTTTTACGGACAAAGTTTACCCGCGACACCCAATAGTACCAAATAAATGATAATGATTTTTAAATAAATTTTATAAAAACATGTATAAAATATAGTCGAGTGAATACTCATTTTTATAGGAAAAATGATTTGGAAAACAACGGCGCAACTTTCGTAATTTAATTCAATCGTTAACTAGCCTAAACGAGACCCGAACCATCTTTTAACAAAATTTACGCTTATGGTCCCTGTGATAATATTTACACCACACTCCCCTCAAGTATCATACACTTTACACTTTGATTTGAATACTTTTTAGTATAAATAGAATGACATTAGGGTTTTCATTCATATATCACTAGCCTCCATCTCATTCTCCCTCTCCTCTCTCTTTTTCCGGTGAGGTTCCGGCGCCGCCGCTCCGGCCAACCGTCGGCCACTCCAGCCGCCACCAGATCCGGCCACCCACCACAACGATCGCCACCATCGTCCTCTCCACGCCACCACTCCCATCTTCCAGCCGCACCCCATCACCTTCATCCTCACCACCGCGACCAACCCACCACCAACGCACCATCTCAGCCGACGCTCAACACCACCTTCACCACCTCGCTGCCACACCACCTCCACTGCCACCCGTCACCTCAGCCGAAACCACCACCACTTTCCCCATTTTTCCTTTTTATTGAATGGTTAAATATATTTGTATAAATTTATGTTGTAATATTTGATTTTAAGGGTGTGTTTGTTTGTGATGTTTACCAGCCCGTAAGGGTGTTTGTTTTTGCGTTTTAACAGCCCACTTAGGGCGTTTGGGTTTGCGTTAAACAGCCCCTAAGGGGTGTTTGTTTCTGCGTTTTGTTGCCATAAGGGTGCGTTTGGGTATTTAAGAACATTAGATGAGCGCTTTTGTTTTTAGTAAACAAACAAAAGGTGTGGCGTTTGGCTTGTGCTAAAACAGCCACCAAGGGTGCGTTTGTTTTGGCGTTGTAACAGCCCAAAGGGGTGTTTGTTTGGTGCGTATATTGGCCCCAAAAGGGCCGTTTGGATCTGCGTTTTACTGTAGCATAAGGGTGTTTGGTTTTGGGGTTAACTTCCCCTAAAGGGGTGTTTGGTTCTGGCTTTAACCACCCATATAGGACTGTTTGGTACAACAGTTAAGGGTGCATTTGGTTTATTGTTTAATAATTAAGAAGGGTGAGAGTTTGGTTTTGAGGCTTATTAATATAGTCGATCTCGAATAGATATAAATTGAAACGAAGCAAGTATTATTACAACCATTGATAGGTAAAAGTGAAAAACATTGAGTTTAGTAAAACTGGAACTTCATGTAAACGGCAAGGTCAAGCCAAAATTTATAAAAAAAATCTTATAACTTTATATTTTCACTAAACTTTTTATTATTTAGAAACCCGATAAATGTTGACAACGTTATATATTGATTTTAAGATTTTAAATATGAAGTTACACAAATATACGCTCCATACAAACGAAAAGCTATACTTTACAAACGATCCAACAAGTTTACTTAAAACGCGTAACGAAATACTAAATTATAAATAATATTTTATAATTCCAACAATAACTTTTGTAAAACCATTAAAAGCGTCCGTTTAACTAATACGTAAGGTAAACAAAGTATTTACTTTTTACGCAAGAACTTTTATTATTTAATTGGTGACATTAGAAAAAGTTGACGAAATAATATATTACCATTCTTTTAATCACGTTTTTCTTATATAATACCAGTAAAATATTTACTATATTGCGACATTTCTTTTGGTTTTTTGTCTTTATTAGACTTCACCATATGAATTATATAATTATTTCTTTTATCGTATAGTAATAAATACGAAATATATTAACCCTACCTTGCATTTTTTTTCCGATTTAATTTAATAAACCAACCGACCCAAACTCATCCAACATTGAAATCCACATCCATATCAACAGTCGCGTTGATGTACACATCCCTCGGTAAACCCCAAATTCCATCTCCTAAGCTAATATGATTTAACCGTTAAGTTTAAGCTGCTCTTCTTGTCAGCCGTTCTGTTTTCTGTTCGTGATTGTGCTTGTTATTTGCATATAGCTAGTTGCGCTGCAACATCAAGGATAGTTTCATAGCCCCACGTTTACTTGTTTTATATTTATTCCCTATAACTTTGGGGTGAGAAACATTCTCCGTTTACAAACTCGTTACATTACTGAATTTCACACTCGTATACGTTGATTTCAAACTGGTTACATGATTGATATCACACTCTTTTACTATAGACACAAGTACTTTACGTGAGAATTTCCTTATTTACGTGGTTTGCCTAAGTTACTCTATTGCCAGGAATTCCCCCTATCATGAACCGTTAACTTCTTGACCGGAGGACCGGTTGAGGGAGTGCAAATCTAGAATAGATCTATTGGGATTGAACTCCCCCGTCCGGGTAGATAACAATGCACTACCATGTAAACGGACGCATTTCATTTGAGGAACTAGGTGTTAGGCAATGCATCTACCGGGGCACCAACTTATAACAACGTATACTTAAGGCTTCGGTGTCATGAGCTTAGTGCAACGTAAATACCCACCCCATTTTATGTGAAGTTATATCTCCTATAACTGTCACATACGTTTTGAAGTCTTGTGGTCCATACTACTTTGGTTGTACGTTTCTGATTACTAAACACTTTTCATCATACTGTGAGTGAAGCAGTATTTACTAAACGTTTTGGATACTCGTAAATGTTTTGCTTAAACCTATGAATTCACTCAACTTTATGTTGACCGTTTTAGCATGTTTTTCTCAGGTGCTTAGCTTTGGACTTCTTGATGTGCTATGTGGAGTCTAAGTGCATTATGAATACCTCTTTCAAGACTTTACTACCATTCATACTCGTTTTCTTTTGAAAATCAAATTATGCTTCTGCTATATTTTATTTTCGCTTCCGCAAATGAAAATTTCCTTTAAATGTTGTAAAACTTATTATTATTTTTAAACAATAACTAGTTAGATTTTTCAAACGTCCATTAGTGTCTTTCTCTTTTGCCTTTTATTGTGTTCGGATTATGATGACGTCCACGCCCTCGTACACGTATTATGTCCAGGCCCGACTGGGGTGTGACAGATTTGGTATAGAGCCAAGATATAGTAAGAACCAGTAGAAAATCTGGGTAGAATAATCTAGGTCTGGTCTATAACCCGTATGTGATCCTTACAGCTTATATTGCTTTATACGTGCTTATGCTATGGCGTAATATGTGATTACATCTGCTTCGATTCATCTATGTTATGGATTAATAATATCTGCCCAGCGTTTTATCATTCCAGAGTTATTTGCTTGCGGATATGTTACCCTAGAGCTCATTTTGCAATGAGCTTGTGTTCTGTCATGTGCCTTATCTTTTCGCTGCGGTTTTACGTTTGCATAGGTTTTTTTTTTTCGTATATTTCCCCACTAGATAATGTATAAGGTTGTCTATATAAATACTAATTCCTTTCAATACATGGTAGTGACACAATGGTCTCTAAATTCTTTTCTAAGACATTGTGAGTGACACAATTGTCTCGTTTATTCTAAAACATCATGAAGTACTATGATGACTTATAAACTTTTCACGACTTACATTGTATCGTTTTGTATAACCTTGAAAATTGTCACAGTCTGCCGACCCCACTGGTTATCCTACTATTCGACTTTGAAGACGACTTTGAACACCCGTCCCATACCGTTGAACCATCTAAGCCATCTCGTTACGTCTCAATTTCTCTTACTTCTCATAACTCCTAGAAGCATGCCGATTAATTCGCCTACAATTTTAACCCATCACCTCATAACATCCCACTTTTAAAAACACGATTTTTGAAATTCGACTTTGAAGTGAATACCGACGACGAAACAAGGAATGAGTTCCATGAGGATCGAGTGTATTGTAACCCAACGAATTGCTAATGCTATTGAAGCTAATACTGTCAATGAGGAAAGAATCCACATGGCTCGCGACTAAATAGATAGTCGTACTTAGAAACCAGGTAGATAAGGAATGCTAACCACAAAATAAAAGACAAAAGCGCATGATAGCTTACAATGCAAACCACATTTCAAGGACGTATAAGTAGCAAAAATATCCCTTCCACAACAAACGAAGTATCACCCCACTAGACTCATTGCACTGTTAAGTGCAATAACTACAATGAGTGTTTTGCCATGTGATAGGAAATTATAGGACACCCGTTTCGATATTCAACTTAGAGGCCATAGTGGCAAATTAGAAATTTGAACCGTGCGAACCGTATCTAGGAGTTTAAAACTCGTTGGAGATCTAATGTCGTCAAAGATAAGCAGATGTGTAAGGCGAGATTTACCCTATTTAGTGAAACAAAGTATACTTAGACCGTACTTTAGATGTTTGCATTGGTACTTACCTGTGAATTTTGCGTATTGTGTGGATTTCCCTAAATCCTCTGTTCAATTTGTGTCATGATGACTTTGTCAGTTACATTTTTATTTCTCTAGTAAATATATGTAAGCTACTCCTTTGAGTTGTTACCGTTCTACAACCCATCTCATTATATTAATGTAAACTTGTATGTGCTAATATAAACTAAGTGGATGGTAACCTAACGAACTATAATATTGTCGTCTTATAAACCTATTATCGCGTTATGAACTATATTAACCACCAGTTTATAAACTGTTTAGCTGATAGCTTCTTTTTTATTTTAACATACCTATAAACGTATCGTTGTCACCTCAAAATTTTATTTCGTAATCATTATAAAACTTAACTAAATTTTCACTGTCAATATGAATATGTCGTCAACATCTTAAGAATTACTTCACCCCCGTTCTTTTATAACCAGTACGTGCCGACTTATAAACTGTTGGTTGTCAACTCGTAAACCATTTGATACCATTACATTATAAACCCGTCGCGTACTTTCTCGTAAACTATTTTTGATTATCGCCTCACAAAACATTTCTGATATCTTACAAAATATCTAGCGTCGTTAAATAAACAACCCGATTTTCATTACCGCAAACAGTTTTGCTAACTTTATAAACTATATCTTTAATACCTTATAAGATTTTCTTTAAAACATTATTTTGACGAAATGACATTTTATCGTAGTTCCTAAATTATGCATAGCCAGATCACCTAATGGATAATACATAAAGACCATGCTATGCTAGAGTATCACCATAAAATTTGTCAGATTACCCCTAACACACTTCATCAATTAATATATATATATATTATATATTTATATATATAATATAATATAAATATGATATATATATATAAATATGATATATATAAATAAATATAAAAAATATCGTTTCTCTTCCTCCCTACATTGTTTAATGAATTATATTGTACTTGTATTTTATTATTATTTTGGGGCTTGCGTATTCAAGAGTTGTGTCGTCCACGTGTATTTGTAATCGAAATCATCATAATTAAGCAGATTTTTATTCAACCTTGGTATAAGAAACACCATACCCTATACCAGGGAGACCAAACCTACTTCTTGATAGTCGCGATAATATGGATTTTAAGAATTAAGAACGTACCGTACTTATCGTCTACTTTGGGTTTATAACCAAGAGAACTAGGAGAGATTTTCCTTCAAATATACTTACCTTTTTTTGGAGTTAGGCCACGCAATTATGAGAATCCTCGTATCGACAAAACTTTTAATGGACATGAAGTTGAAGCAATAGTAGTGATGGATATGCATCGATAGTTACTAGTAATCAGAGTTGTTAATAAGATTGGTACGTTGGAGCGAGATAACTTGAGACTCGGAGGCACGTTATGTGTTGAGAGAAAGAGAGTTGATCGACTCCGGCGTAGTACGTCGTGTACACAAAAGGGATTATAAGACCGAGTTCCTCACCCTGGAGAGCTCTGATATTGTTCGTCAAAAGGAAGGATGGATCCATCAGGATGTACACCGACAAGCCGATAATTTAACCAGCTAACCGTTACCCGTTATTTAGTATAGATGATCTTTTTGATCAACTACGAGGATGTAGCGTCTACTCAAAAATTGACCTAAGAACTAGCTACCACCAACTGAAAGTTCATGAGAAGAACTACATGACACTCGACCTAGAATTTAGAGAAATAATGCTTACTTTTAAGATTTTGGAACACTACCGATATGACATGAGTATGAACTCGAACCCGATAATCACCGGAATCCATTCAAAGATTTTAGTAACAAAAATCGTTGTTAACCACTCCAGCAGAAATCTTAAAGCCTCACTTTGAAACCACCTTATCTCATTCGTAAGTTTTATTACTTGTGCCGTAAGCTCCTCCTATCATTGTTGACTCTATATTACTAGGGATACTAATTCTCAAAATGTTACTCTCCGCATCCATCACCGTTTGTTATAGTTATCGTTGCTGTGTATTCTTATACTTTTGATTCATGACTCCATATGTTTGTGCTTTGATTTTTAAATGATTAAAATGAGTAAATATTTTAATAAAGAAATTTGATGATTTCGAATATACAATTTGTTCTTGTTAAGAGGTTGTGAGATTTGTGAGTTACAACAAAGATGGCAATAAGGATAAGCTTGAATTATAGTGAATTTTGTTGATTAGTTTTGGCATAAAAGAGTTTTGGATAGTTTGGAAAATATGGCAGTGTTATGGTCAAGTTTTTGGTCAAGCCCATGGGTGATTTATAAAAATATAGATGTTGGTCCATGTTTTAAATGAGGGTAAACGGGCGATTAAGAATGTTTCGAAATGTTTAGTAAGTGTCGAAAGTCTTTGAAAATATTTGTAGAGCTCCTTAATATAAAAACGAAGGTTTAGTAATTTTTCTAAAAAGGATAAGTCGTTGTCGTTGGTTATTTCTAAATATATCAAATTTTTATGTATATATTTAGCAACCTACAGATTTTGGTTGGACGATAGGATTTCAATAGTTCATTTTGGAATATAGGAACTTTAAATTAGGGAATCTGTTTAACATCTCCGAAACTACAAACTTTCTCAAAATGGAAATTTTCTATAAATAGTAACTTTTCGTAAGAACGTCGTAACATCTTCATAAACTTAATAAGTTCGTAAAAACACATTTTGTTGACTAAACTAAAGCACAAACATATATGGTTGTCTATTTCGTTATTGAACGTTGTGTGCAACGTTCCGTTATTATTATTATTTCTCGTTCTACGGCGCGTCTATTTATTATGTCGCAATTAGAGCCGTTCGGTTGTACTTGGTTCGCATCGTTCGCTTGTGGTGTGTTGAGTCATTCATCCTTGTACTTCCTGAGTAAGTTGAATACTTACATTCATTAGCCTCGTCCGATATTAATCGTCGAACTTTACAGATATCAGAAACTCGACTCCGCCCCTAAACACTTGAAACCCTTATACAGACATACTCACGCGCCTACACTTTCTCCTTTGATATTTTCACTATTGAGAGACTTTTCTTATAACGCGTTTATATCAACCACAAAACTTGTAATGATATTTTTCTAAAAATTGTCTCATTTAGATGTATTATAGATCCTGGTCCAAACTCAGCAATTGTATTTATATTTAAGAGGTGTCAAAACCCGTCAAATTTTGCTAAATAGAGTTATTAACGTCATGTCTATAACTGGTTTATTAAACTCTAAATCTTTTCTTGGTCACACTATCGGTTAACAAAAATCGAATCCCGGGACGGGATTCCTTTTAAGGGGTAGGTAATGTCACAACCCGAAATTTTCAGAATTTTAAATTACTATTTTACCCTTTGACTTTTTGGTTCCGACTTGACTTTTGACTTTTTGACCTTTTACGGTCACATAAAAACGATTACCGCGTAGCCGGTAAAATTTTTGAAACATATTTAAATAATAAATCATAATTACAATTATTATCGCTCATTTGCAAATTTATTTTTCTAACTTATTTGACTTGAAAACGAGAAGATATATTTTATTCCTAAATTTAATTTATCAAAAACGACCTCTTAATCTCGTTATTCACGACTCGACTTCTAAAGCATTTTATGTAAAATCGACATTTCCAGACAACTTTTTAGTTTGCCCGAACACGAAACCAAGCATAAAAAAGACTGAAACTATCCTCGCAAAAATTTTTGTAAACCCAGTGTACCGACAAAGAAAATAATTAAATTTATATTTATCACTTTTTTTTATAAAAATATTTAATAAATTCTTTAATATTTTATTCAAAAGCGTTTATTTAAAAACATAAATGTTCAAAATAAAGTTTTATTTTTACGGACAAAGTTTACCCGCGACACCCAATAGTACCAAATAAATGATAATGATTTTTAAGTAAATTTTATAAAAACATTTATAAAATATAGTCGAGTGGATACTCAATTTTATGGGAAAAACTAATTGGAAAATAATGGCGCAATTTTCGTAATTTAATTCAATCGTTAACTAGCCTAAACGAGACCCGAACCATCTTTTAACAAAATTTACGCTTATGGTCCCTGTGATAATATTTACACCACACTCCCCTCAAGTATCATACACTTTACATTTTGATTTGAATACTTTTTAGTATAAATAGAAAGACATTAGGGTTTTCATTCATATATCACTGAGCCTCCATCTCATTCTCCTCTACCTCTCTCTTTTTTCAGTGAGGTTCCGGCGATCGAGCCAGCTCAGGCCAACCGTCGGCCACTCCAACCCGCCACCAGATCCAGGCACCAACCAAAACGATCGCCACCTTCGTTTTACCATCTCCACGCCAACACTCCCTTCTTCCAGACCACACCCATCACCTTCATCCTCACCACCGCCAATAGTCATCCCCACCAACCACTCCACCTCGTCACCCTTTCCGTACCACCACCACCTCGCTGCCACACCACCTCCACTGCCACCCGTCACCTCAGCCGAAACCACCACCACTTTCCCCATTTTTCCTTTTTATTGAATGGTTAAATATATTTGTATAAATTTATGTTGTAATATTTGATTTTAAGGGTGTGTTTGTTTGTGATGTTTACCAGCCCGTAAGGGTGTTTGTTTTTGCGTTTTAACAGCCCACTTAGGGCGTTTGGGTTTGCGTTAAACAGCCCCTAAGGGGTGTTTGTTTCTGCGTTTTGTTGCCATAAGGGTGCGTTTGGGTATTTAAAACAGTAATAGTGCGTTTGGTTTTATAAACAAACCCAAAAGGGTGCGTTTGGCTGTGTAAAACAGCCACCAAGGGTGCGTTTGTTTTGGCGTTGTAACAGCCCAAAGGGGTGTTTGTTTGGTGCGTATATTGGCCCCAAAAGGGGCGTTTGGATCTGCGTTTTACTGTAGCAGAGGGGTGTTTGGTTTTGGGGTTAACTTCCCCTAAAGGGGTGTTTGGTTCTGGCTTTAACAACCCATATAGGGCTGTTTGGTACAGCAGTTAAGGGTGCGTTTGGGTTATTGTTTAATAATTAATAAGGGTGTGTTTGGTTTTACTTATGTTAATATATGTCGATCTCGATTAGATATAAATTGAAACGTGCAAGTATATTACAACATTGATTGGTTAAAAGTGGAGAAACTTTGAGTTTAGTAAAAATGGAAACGTCGTGTAAACGGCAAGGTCATGCCGAAATTTCTAAAAATCGTTATACTTAGTATTTTCACTAAAACTTTTATTAGTTTAGAAACCCGATAAATGGACAAAGTTATATAGTTTTTAAGATTTTAATATGTAGTTACACAATAACGCGACAACAAACGAAAACTAT
>BQNB010092681.1:20000-26555 GCA_026074375.1 Tanacetum coccineum
GGGTTCGGTTAAATAGGCCATAGGTCTAATAGATTCAAATAAGCTCATTTGAGCTTATTTATAAGTCCTACAGTTGCACACGGCTTATATAAGCTTATCAAAGGCTTTTTATCATCTTAAAAAGTCATTTGGGATTTTAAAGTGTTTAATGGACCTTATCGGGTCTAAAAAGCTCAATAAGCTCGAAAAAACTCGTCTAAGCTTATTAATAAGCCAAACTGATTTGTGTAGTTTAAATAAGCTTAACAAGTACTTTGTAGTCGGAGGACTAAGCTTGAGGGTTTAAAACTGCCAATTCACTATTTTAGTAAGTTGAGGGACTGTTCTGTCATTCCTGGAACTTAAGGGGGCTGTCAGAACATTTAAGGACCTAAAGGGTAATAACTAAAAAGTTGAAGGACCAGAAGTGTACAAGTGGAAACTTAAGGGTTTAAAATGTAAATATTATATATATTTCATAAACCTAGGGGCTGTTTTGTAATTACAAGAAACTTAAGGGTATTTTGTAAACGAAAGTGATTTTTGTAAACACTTAACGAATCGGACGAGTTATATATTTATCATATATTATAACAAGTTAAACCACGACTTAATAAATATGGATATTTATTAATAAACGTTTATACGTATACTAGAACGTGTGAAATCATATACCTTTCCAAGAGCCATCAACAATTTCAAATACATTAAACACGTACACCACCACACAAGTGATAACAGTATATATAAACTAGCAATTTATTGTAGTTTATACATTGAGTCTTTAGCCTAAATTTGTAGACTAAGACTGGCCGTATTTACTTAGGTATTTGACGGTGTGATTCATACTTGGATATCTATTATCATTTCAGAGGACTATTTACTAAGGTGAGTTCATAGCCCCATGTTTTACAATTATTTAAATGATTTACATCTTTGGGGTGAGAACATGCTTGTTTTACAAATTGGACGCAAGTGTACATTTTATACAATGATTACGTGTTTGCCTAAGTAGCGATAACCCACTGAGCCCTTTATCATGAACTGTCAATTACTGGATTATGAGCGCGAATGTTATAAATAGATCTATTTGGGATTGACAATCCCCGTTTGGGTGATTAGCTATCACCGGGAACGAACGTATACCATGTCGGATTTGGGATGTTGCGGGTTAGAACATCATTCACGGGCATTCATTGGCAATATATTGCATTCATACATGTCGAGCTTCAGTGTCATGAGCTTAGGAAAACGTAATTACTTTTTATGATGTTTGCATTTGTTGCTTAATCATACACTTGGAAATCTTGCGGTCCTACTATTGATTTACATAAACCTATGAATTCACCAACTTTATGTTGATATTTTAAGCATGTTTTCTCAGGTCAATAAGGCACGGGGTGCTCAGATACATTGGGGGTCACTCTTTGGAAAGAGTCAGTACTAAAGATTTGGGCGTATTACATTTTGGGGACATTTGTTATAAACCGAAATCTTTACTTATATTGTCGAACAATTTGAAGCCATGAGCTTATGTAATGAACAAGCATTTTGTTAATCCAATGTATCTTTTTAAAACGACACGTTAGTGGTCATTCTCATATCTTGTGCTATTGATCTATGAAGTAACGCCCTCGGATATACATTATATTCCGCTGCTACCCAGATTTGGGGGTGTTACAGATTGGTATCAGAGCCAAGGTTATAGAGAACCAGGTCAAAAGTTTTGTCTGGACTATAACCATTTTCAAACACTGTTTTCACAAATGGGATTTGCGAGGGACATACATGCATTACTTGTTTACATCTAGCACATATATGCTTACATGATACACCAAACATAGCCACCCTCCAAAGGAGAGGATACTTCTCCTAAATCAAAGGTAAAACACCTTGGATACGATGGACACAAACTTTCAAAACTCTTATGGATTTTCAAATAATCCTTTGGTCCGCGTTCTCGAGGTACGACCTACTTAAAAATATGTGCTTTACTACATGACCAAAAGATTATGGTTAACTTGGGCATCCATATTTGCTTACCCACACCACAACGGACCCATGAAACAATGGGTACCACGACCTTGAATTCATATTTGCTTGTAGGTGTGTCTTAAATGCGATCTACTACCGGACGATTGGATTGTGGATAGTTTCACTAAGCACATGACCGAGAATAAAAGATTATTTACTTCGTACAAGGTGTATGATGATGGACATGTCGTATTTAGGAGCAACCTAAAGGGCAAGGTCGTCGGTGGAGGTAATATTACTCATGACTAAATTATAATTACCAATGTTGAGCATGTTAGTGGTCTAGCTTTTAACTTAATTAGCGTAGGTCAATTATGTGATGATGATTTCATAGTTAGCTTTACTAAAGTAGATTGTAATATTAGTAAAAATAATAAAACGCTAGCTAAAGGTCATAAGAGAAATGGTCTATATACTTGCAAATTGGGAGATAACTCTAAACAACAAATTTGTCTTACATCCGTGGTGGATAACTCAACGCTTTAGCATAGGATGTTAGGTCACACTAATATGAGGTTAGTTCAAAAATTAGCTTCCAATGAGCTAGTAAGGAACCTACTAAAGTTGAGCTTTGAAAGACACTTTTGTGATACATGTGGTTTAGGGAGTCAAGGTACGCAAGCAATAGGACTAGGAATGAAGTGTCAACTACTAGGGTTTTAGAGTTGTTACACTTAGATTTGTTTGGTCTATCTCCAATTCAAAGTTACGGAGGCAACTTCTACACTTTAATGATTGTGGATGATCACTCAAACTACACTTGGGTTGTATTTGTAGAATCTAAGGATGATGTCTTAGAGAAGTCTAAAATTTTATGTAAAAGACTTGAAAACCTACATGATTGTTCTATTGTTTCAATTGTAACAAATCATAGTAGCGAATTTGATAAAATGCAAACAATCATTTATAATTTGTGTATTTTACCTTGCAAACCATCATTTATAATACACAGAAACGATTTTAGGATCAATGGTGCACGCGAAAACGACAAAAAAAAACCCAACAGTAAAGTACCCATTGGGATTTCTTAGTTAGGGACCAACGGTGAAAAAGAGGGAAAATTTGAAATTACTAAAATGCCCATGGTCAAAAAGTCAAACTAACACCAGTTACAAAATAGTAGCGAAGGAAAGGGGCATTCAGGAAGCGACTAGTCGCTTATGGCGAAGCTTCTAGAAGGCCACCACTACATAGAGAGATCCCGGGGCTCGAGGGACCAAACGGGTAATAAAAATCGACTTTAGAGATTAACGACATCAACCCCCGTTATCTAAGGACTGAATTTGCAATCGGGCCTGAGTGCTGGGATGAACGGTGTAATTTACCCTTTGATAAAAAAAAAGAAAGTAAAAAGAAATAGTATAGGTAGGTCGATAAAAGCATAGAGTTCGGAGAAGTATTCGAAGAAGAAGAAAGTTCGGCATATATAATTTAGCCACACATTTATCTCTTTTCGATATCTATCCTTTTTCGATATTCCTCCCACAAACCAAACACCCCCCAATTTTTTTCCCACCCCCCCCTATCCAACATTTTTTTTTTTGACTTTGAATTTCTTTATTTTCCGATCAACCATCCTTACCAACATCTTTTTTTATAAAAAAAAAGAATCCCTTTTATCTTAATTCCTTTACATCTTTTATTTAATTGTTTCAGATACAACCCAGATCACTTCTTTAATAAAGTAAGAATTTTTATCTATCTTTTTTAATTTTTTTATATTTTTAACATCTTTAATATTGATTTTAGATGATACCCACTTGATGATTTGAGTTGAAGATGTGTTCTTTGGTGGTTGTTGACTTTGTTTGACTTTTTTCTTGGATTAATTTTGGGATCTAGCTGTAAAGTTTTGATCTTTGTCTTATTTGATTTGATGTAATTTGTGGGTATTTGGTATTTGATTTTGTTTTATTGGATTTGATTGATTTATGGTTGAATCTGTGCTTATTAGTTTAGTTATTTGTTAGGGATTGCGAATCGGATAAAAAGGCGAGTAATTTTCGAGGATTTGAGGTTTTTAGAGTGCGTAGTTGGGAGCTTCATTGATGGTTGTTGATTGTAATCAAGACCATCTTTGTATAGCTTTTGGAGTTAGTGTACCCCGGGAGGTGTTTGGATATTGCGAATTTGTGTTGTGAAGGAAGTTAGAGATGTCGGGAGCTCAGAACGCTAGAGATTAAATTCGTTTGATAGAGGATCGGATATGGTTCCAAAGAGCAATCCGCTGCCCACGAGTGGTTGCAAACTTTGAAAGAAAGTATTTTTCTTCTCAGTGCCTAAAGGTCAGTTTGTTTCTCTGCTATGCAACCTAATAGAAGTGAATACACCATGTACTCTATTATGTTCCTTATATTTGTTTGTTTTTTATCGAAAGTGTTTTCTGTAATTTAATTTTGGGAGGACAAGGCTGTGACTTAGTTGAGCAAGAAAGAAAATTTGGAATCGTTGTTCTTCGTTTTGTTCTGTCCAATCGTAATCTTATTGGTCTTAAATGTCAAAGTGTATAAATTGCTATAGTTGCACACCTTTACAGTTGTTGGACTGTTCGTATGCTTGTATATACATTAATTAATGTTATGCCACCAAATCTCCAATAAAACCAAAAATTCCGAGTCGAACCATGTCATGGAAAAATCTTGTAAAGTAAAGAATCAGTTTGTGGAAGCTCACATGCAAGGAGTAGGTTTCAATTATTTTAATATCTTTTGCTGTTTTCTTCGTGTTACAGATAAGGAAAATGCTCCAAGGACGGTAAAAGATATAAAAATTATTAGTGCCGGAAAGATATTGGAGAATAACAAAACGGTGGGAGAATGCAGGAATGCGTTATGTGATGTCCCTGGTGGAGTTACAACCATGCATGTTGTTGTTAGTCAGCCACCTCAGGAAAAAGGTGCGTCTAAATTTGTTATACTATGTCATTGAATGTGTAGTATTCTCGATAAAAGTTCTAATGACGGCTTTTAAGTTTACTATAAGTACCCGCTGTTTCGTTAAAGTGCAAAATTCTGTTTTTGGAAACTTTTCAAGCTAAAGTTACTCATCTGAAATTGTGCATTTCCATTTGTGGCGATTTTGATTATTTCACAAGATTTCTTTAGAAAGTAAATATTGGATGATAATAGACAATGAGAAAATGGTCAAACACCTGTTATAATAACTATCTCTGATGCAACATTGCAGTTTCAATGGTATAAGTACGTTACAGAAGGTCTATTAGGTTCGAATTGAAATTTATATATTTCTCAAAGTCAGATGTGTGCCATTAAATTTGCCAAATGCTTAAACTACTCTTTAAATGACGACTATTTAAGAAAATCTTGTTGATACAAAGCAATTTAAAAAATTTGTTATGATGATGACCATTAGATATTGGGTTAGGGTGTGTGATGATAATCTTGGATATCTTACTTGAATCGTGTTAAATTCACTTTCCGTATAAAGTATTTCGACCCTATTGGTTCCTGGGCATCACGAAATCCTTATCGGGATAATTCAAGAAGAACACTTTGATTCTAGGCACAAGAGATCAAAGCAAGAACATAGAGAATTGTGTGTTTTTCGTATGTTTTGTGAGACCAATGTTTTCTGTTAATAAACAGAAAACTAACGACAGTTATTAATAGTTAAACTCGGTTAAATCCGAATAGTCACAACCTTTCACCAACAGACATGTTGGTTGGGTTTTGGCGAGAAAAACTGGTAAGTCCACTCATACCGATTCATAAAAATCGTTTAGGTTTTGAGGCGCTGCCCCAAACCCCGCGAGGGGAGGCCTCCCCTCGACCCCCAACCCGCTCACGGTTCCCAGCAAGGGGCTCTGCCCCTTGACCCCGCAGGGGGCGCGGCCCCTTTGACCCCTGCATCTTTGTCGTGGTCGGAAATATATTAGCTCAACGAGTGTTTACTCCACACTTTCCTAACTCGTATCCGAGCCTAATATGAAATCTCATTAGTATCTAGTAAATCGCAATTACCTAAAATAGTTGACGACACTAAAATACCTACAATGACTACTTTACAAATACAGAAATTCTGCTATATCATGAGACGAAGAGGCTATATTAAGAATAAATACTGCTAGTTTAGTGTCTTCTTGTCTTGCATTACTCAGCCTTCTTTTTTGTTTATTTACCAGAAAGGAAAGCGACAAAGGACCTAAAACAAAACAAATGCTCGTGTGTTATATTATGAGAAGCAACCACAGATCACGTCGTTTGCAGGTTAGTTAGTCTAAAATTCTTCCATAGCTGCTGAAAAGATTTTTCTTGGAATCGTGTAACAAAGTAGACAATTTATCATGTCACAGACAAAGATTGCTGGTGCAGATGATACCGTGATTGATTGGGACAATGAAGATCTTGAAAAAAAAAATGAAAATATCAGAAAATAAGGGAAAAATACAAATAGTAATGAAAAATATGTATTATACATGTTACAGACCGATATACATATACAACTAGTTTGTTTTTCAGGTTTGTGTTTTGTGTATTATGTGAATTTGTGAATGTTTACTCGGAAATACTCAGCTTGATTCTC
>BQNB010092682.1:0-26555 GCA_026074375.1 Tanacetum coccineum
ACGTTGTTTAGCCTATTGCTATGGTACATTTCATGAAAACACTTTTATGTTGCAGTAACATGTTAGCCCCCGCCGCAACGCGTGAGTCATTTTCCAACTCGTTTTTTAATAAATATAGTGATCCTCTAAAGTTCACATGAACTTTACTGATAAAGTTCTCACAAAAATAAAGTAAATCGGGTCTTTCAGTAGGCCACACTGTTATGTTTGTGATAGAAGTTAAACTTTAGACGATCTCAATCTTTTTAATAATTATTAGATTAAATGCATTTTTATCCTTTTGTTGTCACCTCTTTTTTTAATAATTATTAATTAATATACTACGTCTAATCTAGGTTAGTATTCTTAAATAATGTGTATGTTAGTCAACTGAACGAAGCGGCAAAATAACTCGTTTCCGATGTTTCCACGATAACCAAAAATATAATCTAGTTTTGGTAGTTTATAATATTGTAATCGAAATATCCTTTTATGTCACTTTACACTTCACAATTACTAGCTTAACAGTTAACAGCTATGAGTTTACAGTCTACGGTTAACGGACATGCTCAAATTCTAATTGTCAAGCAATCTACTAAAAGGTCGCCATTTTTTTTAGATTGCAAATACTTCCCTAAGTGTACTGATTCTGGTTCAAGTTCCAATGACAATGTATCAACATCATCACGATCCATAAAATATTTGGACCCGTCACTTAGCGTATGGGGACATGAAATACCAAATCGCGGCCTCCCGTCACCATTTTGTGACAGGAAATCACATGCTCCACTTGACATATGGCTGAAGTATGGGAATGTGAAATACACTAACATCTTGAAAATGTCTCGTATAAAATCTAGAAGAGATTTCATGAGTTGCATTGGCTCGTGCCACGTCACCACTAACATCTTGGTTCAGCGAAACTTCATAGCAACTCTATGAAGTAGAAATTGTTCTGTACGTTTTCTGTCTATCCAAACTAACTCAGAAACTTATGAACCCATGACCCAACTCTATTTTTTACCACCAACTGTTCCATCTTCCTTTTATAAATATTACCAAAAACCATCATACAATCGTTATATTACTTGATTCTTTTAAAACTACAATGGACGCACAATTTCAATAGGACTAAAAACAGATTCACCTAGAACAGAACCTTCAATAACAATCATGTCTTCTGAAGTGATTGCTGCAAAGATGTTTGTCAGGGTATTGTTACTATGTGGCAAGTTAAACCCTTGTTTCCAAATCTAAATATCTGTCTCGACGGAGTATTTGGTTAATAAGTATCCCCAGATTATGGGTTCTCTATAATTGCGGTGATCTTTTAACCCAGCCCAAGTCTTTTGTCATCAACCATTTTCTAACCATTTAACCCAGATTCTGGCCTATTCTAAGTTCATAGAAATGATAAAACACACAGTAGTCATTATATGGAGATTAGGAGCTTTGGGTGATATTGGTGCTATGTGCATGTAATATTTTATTCTCCAAACTGCACCAAGTTACATTACATAAACAACTGTGGGAAATATGCAGATTCAAGATTTCTTATACAGTACAAATATTTCGAATATGATAATATATGGCCTCTATTAATCCAGTATCAAAACCAAAACATAATTCCCACGTGAAGGACATCCAAAGTAACTTTACAGAAACAAAAAAAAACAAAAAAATTAAAAATATATGTAAGGACACCACGAGTTGTGGTAAAACGTCGACTCAGTGCTCACCACCAGAACGCCCACCATTCACGTGAAGGACATCCAAAGTAACTTTACAGAAACAAAAAAAAACAAAAAAATTAAAAATATATGTAAGGACACCACGAGTTGTGGTAAAACAACGTCGACTCAGTGCTCACCACCAGAACGCCCACCATTATCATTAAAGATTGAGCAGGAGACAATCCACTAGGACTACGTGAGTTAAACAAATTTGGATAAGACATAAAACCATCATCCATTGATGGCAACCTTTGTGGCTGGTGAGAAGTCAAGGACTGTGGAGGACTTGAAGAACTGAAAACGGAGTCATGATGGTCAAGATGCGGTTTTTCAGGTGTATTTGGTTCATAAGTATCTCCAGAAAATGGGTTCTCGTTGGACTCATATTCATTCTGCTTCTTGACAAGTTCATTGATACGAACATGGGCAAGGCTTGCAGCTGCCCGCGCTGCTGCTGCTGCGCGTTCAGCATTTTCTGCAGCTGCTTTGGCAGCAGCCAATACATCCTGAAAATCATCTTTGATTCCGGTTCTGGTCCTTGAAAGTGGACTGCATTCTTTCACGGTGGTGGTCTGCAAGTCATCACTGACAGTAGTTTCGGTTTGGGGAGATTGGATGTTTTCTTTCACTGCAATGGTATCAGATGGTGGAGATATGAAGGGCAAAAACTGTTTATGTTCGATTTCATTTTTTGCTGATTTTTCAACTATATTTTCTGGTTCATCGTTTAGATCAGATAAGGCAGAGGGTGGAAATGGAAGCATCTCAGGTCTGGAAACGGTTTCTGAAGCTTGATTAGGTAGTACGGATGAACTGGGAACCTCAGGAAAATCTAATATATCGAATTCTGTATCAGAATCTGATTGTTCATTGTGAATTTGTTCTGGCGGTGTGAGTACTGGTTCTTCGTGTTTTTCTTGTGGAATAGGCAATTGTGTACTAGAAAGTATTGAGGGGCCATTCTGCAAAAAATGTAAAATGGTTGGCAAAATTGTCATTTTGTTCATCAAATCAATAATCATAATGAGTTTTGTCTGCTTCAGATTTCTAAAAAATGAATATCCAGATGCATGTTAGAACAATTGTCGAGTATAGCTAAAATGGACAATTACAACCAGCAAAACTTCATGGGCGTGAGCAATTCAGTTTCAACTTCAGTAGACCCAATCAGGCCATGTTCCACAGCGATTTCTCAATAGATTAAAGCTTTACTTCCGGAGAAGGAGCACGAACTGATAGGTGTTCGATCAACTGTAAATTAAAAGAGAGATAAGGGTAAGAGAGAAGTAACGGACCAAGATCAATCATACATACTATTTTATCAAAATCTCCATACTCATCTATCTCCATTTTCAACAGATGACAGTCACATTCTAGTATATGAATGGGACCCCCAACTTCATTTAAAAAGCAACATTTCCGGTTAGGATGTCCAAATTCCAGAACAAAAATGCACTATTTCCCTTTTAGAAGATTACATAACCCAAGATAACAACTTAAACCATTGGTCTTGGTCTCGAAAATTGATCTAGATATTTATTAGGGATAATGTATGCGAAGGCCGCCCAACCTTTCATCATAGCCACCCATATAAACATACTTGGATGGGCCTAGAAAGTTGTTTCAACATACAGCTGGCTGTGATGGAAGATATGGTCTCCACATACATTACTCTTCTATTCTACCTAAGGAGGTGCTTGGTATTTGTATTTATATAGGAGATGAAACAGAGAATCATTTATATTCAAAAAGATACTGTTTGTATGTGCTTCTGCTGCCTGAAGTTGTAGTTATTAAACTTTTAAGTGTGTGGCAATATTCAAGTGTTCAGCAAATTCTGAAAATCTAAAAATTTACTAGATACAATGGCCAAAAAATACATATTTTTTGGTAAAAATAAGACAGCTTGTGAAATGTGAATGTCTATGAGTCACGGTAAATAGATTTAATTGTCTAGATAAACATATTGGGCACCAAAAACCAATTTTATACCAACTGCAACCTATATTTTGGTAAAAATAAGACAGTTTGTAAAATGTGAATAAACGTCTCATAAATTACCTTAAAAAGAACAGGTAGATGCTATATATAGGTACCGTAGCTTAATACTATATGATAAATCAGTTTTATCGCAGTCGGTATAAAATTGGTTTTTGACACCTGAATAATCACATAATGAGACGTCCAATCTGTTTTACCTAGACATTAAAACTAATTATTGTGAGTTCTAGATAATCAATTCCAAAAGAAAATTTATAAGATCCCTCAAGGGTGTTCTAGCTATTTAGCAAATAGTCTCACACTCTCACACTGACGATAATTAGGACTCTGGGAACATCAGTTCTGAAATTAAATTGAGTTTGTTTTAGCTTCAAAAATCAAATCCAAGTCTTTTTTGTAAGATGGATGAACTAACAATGTGAATAGTTTAGGCTTTGTAGCATTAACAGTCCCTTGAAACTGTAACCCATTACCTGACGATTGACTCCACATTCTGGCATGAGTTCCGTCGCAGCAGCCACAAATTCTTTGCCATATTTTCCGGCAAAAGCCATCTGAACCTGAATCAGCTCAGGAAGATCCGTGCATGTTGGTGCAGCAAAACAAAGACTCGAAATCGCCTCTTTTAAATCAAGAGCAATAAATTATGAAGGGATTAACAAAGCAATAAATTAGTACAATTCATTTCATAGCACTGCCCAAGTGACACTATTTTGCAAGGGAGAAGGTGTATCATACAGATTGTAGATCAATAGCAATAAACATGTGTGTGGTGTCAAATTTCGCTGAAGGAATCTATAAATAGGAAACAGAAGTCCAAAAACAAACTACTAAAACTACATGTCGGTTGCATTAGCACTGTCGAGTATATCCTAGAAACTGGTCTAGCACTTTAAAATCCTCATTATCCGCCCAAAGTTTGTCATTTGCATGTTTATCAATCAGTAGCTTGTTTTCAAATATACGTATACATGTAAAAGGGAGCAGATAGCTGAAAACAAATAGTCAAAATCGGTCCAAAGTAAAAAGTAGCCAAAAACGCAAAAACAGTCTATATGCTACAAAGCTTTACTATATCTTATCTGGTGCAATGGAGATGATGTGTAAATAACTTTGGAGGCCAGAGCATGATTCAATTTTGTTCATGTATCCACACTTAGTTTTTTTCTAGTCCAAATGGGTCATATAGACAATGCATTCTGCACCAAGTTCTAAAAGTTGATCTCAGTCCTACAGACTCATGGTTTTGCAGTGTTGTAAAAAGCGGCCTACCCCTTCCTCCCCGATTTTAACCAAATCGGCCAAGTTAGGCGTTTTGGTCAAAAGGCGGTCAACAAACCGCCTAGGTGGGTCAAATCGGCCAAATAGGCTTGACACTTGCCTACATATGACGGCCTACATTTTAAACCCCTTTTATTATTATTATCATGATCCGTTGGCCAAACTAGACGTAGAAGCTAGTGATTCGATTATTGAGTTTCTTGGTGTTTTGTGTCCCATAGATTCTGAGCTTCAAGACCATATTAATACGATTGAATTTCCAATGTACAAGAGGAAGCTTGAAAATTTTGACCGACCGATTGCGATTAAATCATGTGCGGTGAACAATGAGAAGTTTGATCAGGGTAATGCATAAATTTAATTAATTTTTTGGTCCAAAAATTTAGATTTATCAATATATTAATATGTTTGTTTTCAAATTATAGCAAATTGGTGGTATAGTTATGGCGGCTCGGCTCCTAATTTGAGAAAGATTGCTATAACGATACTTTCTCTAACCACTAGTTCGGCGGGATGTGAAAGAATTTGGAGCATATTTGAAGGGGTTAGTAGCTTCACATCTTAAGTAATTTAATAAATATATATAATATATTCATTTATGTACTTAAATTTATATTTGAACTTCATAGGTGCATACGGAACAAAATAGACTAGATGTAGCTAAAATGAACAATCTTGTTTATGTACAAGCTAATGCAAATTTAATGGAACATAAGAAGACAAGAAAGGCGAGAAATCATGAACTACTTCTAGGAAAAGATGCAAGTGAGGCACAAGAATGAATTGTTGATGGTGATAATGCACATTGGGAGGCAGTTAGTGATGCCTTGGGCGTAGAAGGTAAATCAAGGCCTTGGACAAGTGCTGGAATTAAAGAAAGAGAACTTTTTGAGGATGATTTCGTGTCGGGAAGTGAGGAGGAAGTAGATGAGGAGGTTGAGTACGAGTCGGATGGAGCTCAAATCATTGAACAATATGAACAAGATGAGAATTGAGCATGAATATAATATTTATGTTTCAAGTAATATGTTAACGTTTTAAAGTTTTAACTACTTGAATTGTTATGTTTATTTGTCTATTTTGCAACTTCAAAACTATGTGAACTTTGAACTATTTGAATTTGAAGTATTTTGTTATTTATATATATTATTTATAATATTTACATATAAAAAACTCAATCCGCCTAGGCGGCGCCTAGGCTTATTCCGCCTCGAAGATGGTCGGCCGCCCGACTAGCGCCTAGCAATTTTTGCAACATTGGTTGCTATGAACATATTATGCATTTGTTTTAGGAAGCTCATTTGAACCATAGTTAGAATATACAAGTAAAGTAGCTAAAGAATGGAATGTTGGACGTTACATAAAGTTTAGTATTGTCTACCTTTTTTTGGCCATATCCGTTAAGAGAACATTGCAATAAATGTAACCGGTGTCATGTATATTCTTCTAAATATTATTATTCAGTATTTGGAACCTGCATCCAATATACTTTTGAATACTATGCAGTAAGCAAGTATTGTGAACATATCCTTCTAAACTCATGCAAGACGTGATAGACTATACACATCTAATGCATCATGTACGGCAATCACCACTGGAACCCTTTCAGCCAACCCAAAACGATGCCCTTTAATCGTCTCGCAGCGGAGCGCGGGTTTATCAACTCGTTGATAACAATGAACAATATGTTATGAATAATTATTGTAATGATTGTACATATTCATTACTCTTCATAACCCTTAAGTTGTAACTTTCACATTTATGCTTGGTCTTGTAACTCCTTATTTCTTAGTTACTACCATTGATGTTGAATAGCCTATAAATAGAGACACCTAATGTATTGTAAGATACACCAATAACAAGTTCTATCTTTCCATTTCACATTCTTATATTTCTTTGCTTATTGTTCTTATTATGCTACTAGGCTCGTTGTTTTACAACACGTTATTAGCACGCTCGACCTTTAGGTTTATATCTCCTTGCAAGTAACAAGTTTACTCTATATTTCAAGTTTTTAGAATTCTGAATATATGAAATAGTAATCGTGTTTATGTGTATTGCATGATCATGTTATATGTTGAATTGTTTATGCAATATTGATTCGTAATTGTTTATATAATATTGGTTTGCGAAATTCAAGAATATATGTCTTATATTGATTCGTAAAATTGGAAAATATACAGATCATAATCCATATTTTACTTTCGGTAACAAACAGTATGACTAAATTTAACAAGTTCAATAGTCTTGTTATGTTCTATCATATTACTCTATATCTATATCCGCAAACGGTGGTCCATTCAGATTAGCAAAATGAATTGGGCTCCCGTTATAATTTTTGTTTAAGGGCTAAATCGCCGGCCTGTGTTTGCCCTTTTTTTTGGTGGTCTTATCTGTCGGTTTCTATTACTTCAACTCACGTCATTTTTATATACCACGTTGCTGACATCGTCTAAATCTCTCAGATAACCCACCGTCTCATTTGTTCTACCGCGAAGCATGCTAGGTTTTCTTCTCTCATTACACAGAGATGAACGATAACAACATTCTGCTGATTTGTCCCGATTCGGGAGAAGAATATTGTGTTAGTTTATGTATAGATCAAAAAACTCTTACAAGTAGGTTTTTTTTTCTTTATAATATCAATTTTCTCTTTTGATTTTAAGGAAAGGTTATTGATTTCAGATATTCATGTGGGTTTTTTTTTAATTTTGTTAATATGTTTTTAATGAATTAAATAGTTACTTTTTTTTTCGGCTATGATATGTTAACAGATGGGTGCTGAATGTAGCGGCTGGCGGTGGTGACGCTTACAACGGAAGGCTGAGACCCCCCCCAGAAGGTTATGGGTTACCTTTTGTTTAAAATTATGTGTTGATTAATTTATTTGCAATCTCTCTATAAAACCCCACGATGATAATTAGTTTATATATAAATCCGAATTACTTTACCTCTATCATATATTTTGGATTTGTAATAACTATAGAAGTATTAATCAAAGAATATAGCGAACACGATAATACATGTATATGATAATGACACGGTAACTAGGAAGTCTTTTTTTTCTTTAATAAGATGGGCCTGTGGATCATACTTTGTTTATTATATCTACTTGATAATTGCAGCTTTTTAACTGTCATATTTAAAAGACTTATTTGATATGATTTTCATATTAATATGCTTTGAGATGCAGGTAGTTTGATTTTATTTCAATCGAATAGCTCATGCTATAATAGTATGGTTTTGTATATATGGTTTGCGGTGTGAAACGCATTTAAGAAGCTGTTGGGCATGAATACACGCATCAGTTCTTTTGATGCTATACGACTTCACAGTTTTCTCAATCATAGTTCGTGATTAAGTTCATTTTTTTAAACAACTTGACGCTTTAGGCTGATAATCTAGATTGGTAGTTCAGCTATCGCAATTGTTACTCTAAGATGTGTAATGTAGTGTGTTTTGTAACCTAAAATCTTTGTTTGGTGGGGTTTATTATCACAACTAACAATAAGTATCAGGAAAAAAGTCAGCAATATATGAGAATGTCTTAGTAACATAATTTGCTTTCCAGTATACAAAGGATTCATATATATGTGTTTACAAATTACACCAGTGACAAGAACAAATTGAGATGGAGTATGAAAAGGTGTGATATCGCTCTCGAAGTAGTCGGATATTATCCAAGATAGCAATTGCTCAGTCATAGACGACAACAGTCCACGTTATGCTCATGTTTTAGGTTATAGTTCAGCTACTCACTAAGCTTTGGCTTAATGTTTGAGTTTTATGCTTTTATGTAGGTTACTGTAGAGACCAAGCATAACACAGTGTTGATTAGGGCTGATAGCGGGCTAAAATGATGTAGCTCACGGGTTAGGTAACGAGCATCTCATCACCCGTTGATAGTACAGGTGTGTAAAAACAAACATCGGGTATTACAGTACAGATTCGCTATATCCTTACTCCATGTACGCTAGCGATGGATCATATCGTCATGATTATATTCATAAGTAGGTTGCACCATACTTGAGCAGATTTCATTTTCAGGAAAATATACATACTTAAGCTTTTTGTTCAGTAGTTTATATTAATTGGAAGTTTACATACATGATATCTCTCAGGTATTTATCTTTAACACATGCTTGCACAAAGAGGGATTCGAACCCCCGACATCGTGGTTCGTAGCCACGTGCTCTAATCCTGTGAGCTACAGGCCCCACTCCGTCTCCACTGGATCTGTTCTCCGGAGTACCCTCAAAAAGGAACCTTTGCTCTCCCCAGCCAAACTGTTGTTGCAGCAACGATTAAAGTAGGTACGTAACTTACTAGACTTCGTATATGGATGTCACTTATAATTATTAGTAAAACCTGATTAGATCTTTTGTTGCATGTACTGATGTTGGATCACCGAATGTTCGGACATCCCGGGGTTACTACTATATTCTCAAATGCAACTATTACAAAATTGAACGGCAACGACATCGTATGGCTCATATATGCATTTTGTATTACTTTATTTTTCTTTTTAAATCTTTGTTTCAAAGTTATAAGTTTGTTTGATTCGGTTTATATTTTAGCAAATAAATGGAACGTCCAAATTGAGATAGAGAATGTTATTTCATAAATACTATGCATAAACATATAGTCCATAATATGATGAAACATAGCAATCAAAACAAACCATTGACAGTAAAAAGTTACATAACCTATAAAAACATTAATTGAAGCCTCCATTTTTTTAGAATTAGTTATTTGTTCTCGCATTTTTAGTCGATCCGTTTTGAATGAATTACGAATTGTTTCTGATTTTCCGTACCCGCTTTTTTTTAATTGATGTGTTTCAACATCAGTTGTTGTTTTTTAGGTTCGTCAAGATGTCAGGTTTAGACCAACAGAAAACCGATACCACTGATAGAGTGTGTCATATCAAAGCAAGATGTGAAGTCGAAGAGAACGGCGTGGACTCCAATTTGGTGCAGATTGGTTTTCGCCCCGTCCTCTTCCATTTCTTGTCGTTCTTTGTATACATCTGCTGTTTCATTGGTCTCGGGTTTCTGTTGATCTGAAACCGAAATACTAGGCAACCTCCATAGGTCGATCGTAGGAGGAACATGTAACACTGACTTATGAAACACTTCTTCTTTGACCAACTGCGTACATATTGGTGCAACTCTGCGTTTTAAATTTACAAGGCTGGTAGGCTTTATTAATTTGAATATTGATTTATTAGTTTCGTGCAAACAAGAAAGGTATGAGAAACCTGAAGAGAAAGAGATCAGACCACCGGGGGTAGTTTACGCTGGCTACAAATCAACGCTGGTAATATTATATAGTACTGAAGTTTCTGAGTTTTTGAAATGTACTATCTGTGCTGGCAATTTCTGAGATCGAAAATGATGCATATACAAGTCAGTGACACCGTTTTCGACTATTGGTAATAGGATGTTCTAACGTTGCGTGTATCTTGAGTTATATTCATTTTTCGTTTTTTGTTCTGCTTCATAAACGTAAAATGTAGTCATTCACTGTAATCATTAATTCCTGTTGATAGAGATTGAGATTTCACTATTCTTTTTTTTTGGTTTGACCTGTGCGACCAATTGTATATGATTTATATTCATTGTGATGATTGCTTATGATACCTATTATGTTATACTGCAGCAATGGCGTGCCCAGCAGATTGCAATCGGGAAGGCCACAGACAATACCAATTTTCAGCCTATTGGTGTTGATTGGTAAGCGATTTCGAGCTTTTTCGTTTTACTTTTTTGTTCTTATATTATATAGATCTAAGATTCTTATCAGACGTGCTTATATATTATATTTTTATCTAAGATGTAAGCAGAGATATTAGACGGAAAGAGGAGCGGAAAAAAAATAAAGTAGAATCGAACAAAAGTGAAGCTAGAGTTATTTTGTTTTAAAGTTTTGGGATGTTGAAGTTGCGGAAAAAAGGTATCGTTTAGTTTATTAATGATATAAATGGGATATATATGGGGTCATGCGGGGAGGGAGGATAAGCTGTGACACAAATCCCTTTTCTTATTCCAAAATTAGGAGATAAGTATAAGAATGGCACAAATACTTTAAACTGCTGATATTCTAATAAATAATGGTTAGTAGATAACACATAAGAATAATTATAAGTTGCGTGTTCTGGAAACACGTTTACATTCAGGTTTATTATGGCCAATAATGCAATAGGAAATCATGCGTTATCTATTGAACTAAAAGTCACCTGAAATAAGTTGGAAAGTACCTTACTGATGCTTACACTTTTGGCATTACTATTTGATGCATTTTGATTTTTAAGGTTTATTACACGTTGGGTTTCCCGTGCTAATACGTTTGATAATCTCGTTCTGACCTTTGTTGATCAAGGTAAACTTTGGCACTCCGGGTTGGGTCTTGTGAAGTTACTGTATTAGTGGCGTATCAGAGTATGTTCATTGGTAGCGATTTCCTATTGTAGCACATGTTGCCAGAAGGTTGCAAGCAAACCGGAGTGGATAAGGGAATCAGTCCAGTGCGGGTATGTAAGAATATATGCGTATATGTACATACAAAAGTAAGAAACCAAATATTTCTTTGAGATTTAAAGCAATAGTTACTGGACTAGCTTTTTGTTTAGCAGATTCATTTACAAGATGCGCAATATTGATTCGTAATTGTTTATATAATATTGGTTTGCGAAATTCAAGAATATATGTCTTATATTGATTCGTAAAATTGGAAAATATACAGATCATAATCCATATTTTACTTTCGGTAACAAACAGTATGACTAAATTTAACAAGTTCAATAGTCTTGTTATGTTCTATCATATTTTACTTATAGATCAACACATTTACTTATCTTTTATCATATATTACTTATAGTTTTGCGTGACATACATGCTAGGTCTTCATGAAAATCTTTTTATTTGAACTGATATATTTAAAACAATTGTGTTGTAATGTTGTTTTCTTTATTGCTTTGCATGTTATTTTATTGTTTTGCATGTTATTTCATATGCGTTATCTATAGCTAAACAACCTTTGTGAAATGCGTTAAATGCTCATACTGTTATCATTGACTAATATGGATAAGTTAAACAATTTGCGTCATGTACCATTTTTTTATACATATTGTGCTTATGTACCATTTTTTTTACATACTACCATACAATGAACGCATCTTTATCTTATTAATCATTGGTTTCATTTATTTATAAAATTGATATGTGTGCTAAAAGATTACTTGAGTAAATGATTATTTGTCTTGATCGTGGGTTATGTGTGCTATTCGATGGTGATATGTTATCAATGTATTTTTGTTTTAACTCATTGATTTTTTTTGTGCATGTGTCAATCGCAAATGTGTTTTGCAAATCGTTCAAACTACATTTATGTTTCTTTTAATAGCATTATTAACATAATTAATTATTTTTTTTTCTTTTCAAATTTTGTAACCGATACTCATTAAATTAATTTATTATTCTTTAATAGACTTACATTAATACAAATTCAAATTTACAATTCTTCTCTACTTAATTATCATTAACTTTGAGTATTTTGACATAAATGACTAACATTATTTAGAATGCTTAACTAGTAACATATAGTATATATCTTATATCTTATCACTTGATTAAGTGGTTGAGGTATATATCTTATATCATTGTGAAAATATTATATGTGTTGCTATGTGTCTTGCATCTTTAGACTACTCATATTGTCTTTCATATAAATTGTATGTATTAACCTTTGAAATTGCTTATAGTTATCATGTCAAATCTTGCAAAGCTTGAGTTTTTGGCTCTAGACATCACTGGCAAGAATTATTTATCATGGGTTTTGGATGCTGAGATTCATTTGAATGCTAATGGCATCGGAGATACGATTAAAGAGGGGAATAAAACAAGTGTCCAAGACAAGGCCAAGGCAATGATTTTCTTACGCCATCATCTTCATGAGGCTTTGAAAACTGAATACCTCACAGTGAAGGACCCACTCATGCTTTGGAACAATTTAAAAGACAGATATGACCATCAAAAAATGGTGATCTTACCAAGAGCCCGTTATGAGTGGGTTCACTTGAGGCTACAAGACTTTAAGTCAGTGAGTGAATATAACTCGACCATGTTTCGAATCACCTCTCAATTAACCTTATGTGGAGAGAATATCACCGATGAAGAAATGTTAGAAAAGACATTTTCCACTTTTCATGCATCCAACATGCTATTGCAACAGCAATATCGTGAAAGGGGTTTCAAAAAATATTGTGACTTAATCTCTTGCTTACTTGTAGCGGAGCAAAACAATGAGCTCCTAATGAAGAACCATGAGACACGTCCAACTGGCACCGCCCCATTTCCTGAGGCGAATGTGGCAACATTTAATAATCAAAATGGAGGTCGCGGTCGGGGTCGTGGTTCTGACCGTGGACGTGGACGTGGTTTTGGTCAAGGTATTTATCTTGGCGTTCAATTTAACAACATAATTGGCCATAATAAGTGGCACGATAAAGGAAAGATAAACGAGAAAGGTCAAAAAGCAAGAAGTACCACAACAAATACATGTTATCGTTGTGGAAGTGTAAATCATTGGGCACGTGCATGTCGCACGGCCAAGCATCTAGTGGACCTTTATCAACAGTCTCAAAAGAACAAGGGAAAGAGATGGAGGCGAATTTCTTCTATGATAATGAAAATGTTGATAGCCCCGGTGGTCATGGAGATCATGTTGATCCAACCCATTTGGATGTCAGTGACTTTTTTACCATTGAATTATTGAGCAACCAAATCCAAAAGACTATTTATTTATGCTTTTAGTTTTATTTCAAGAATGCTTTGTGTTTTATGTGTGTTTCTTAATTCATTAGGAAGTTTCTCCTTATTACTATCAATAAAATGTTTGTTTATATTTTTCTAAAGAACATGGATAAACTAACGACTCTGACTACCGATGATGGAGATGTGTGTTTAGTGGATAGTGCAACTACACACACAATTCTTAAGAAGAGATAATATTTCTCTCAAATAAATATACAAAAGTCAAATGTTAACACTATATCTGGTAGTGCAAAATTGATCGAATCCAAACGAGGGTATAATGGTAACTTTTATATAATTTTTTTCTTTTTCTTTTAAAATTTAACAAATAATGAAATAATAATAAAACCCACCTACTCTCTTCCTCATCACACCCTCATATCATCTTTATGCTTCTAAGTTCAACCATATCTAACTCTTGTGATCCTCCTTCAGTTAAAATCCGACACCACCTGCCATTTATTCTCGACCGGAAACACCATCCCTCCATATTAAACTACTCCGATCAACCTTAAATCTAAAAGTTATAATCCCTCATAAAACCAAATCACTTTAGTAGAAACCCACTTATAAATATATGACACACACACTCGCACTCAAAACGTAAATCCAATGGTTACAGTTGATGTTTAAATAAGAAGGAATAATATAAAGTGCTTTATGGTCGGGCAATACTTTGATCAAGAAAGAAGAAAAAGAAAAACAATATAGTCGGAAATGGTCGAAGATTGTTATCGAAGTTGGAAAAAGCTGAGGATTGAGGAAGATAGATACACACCGAAAAAAGTTCATAATGTTCAGGGGATTTTTTTAGTCTTAGTGCAGGGGATTTTAACTTTGTTGGATATTGAAAAAAAACAGATTTTTTTTCCTGATTTATTATCAAACTGATTGTTTTTTATGTGTATCTAGTTGTTGTTGTTGTTGTTGGCGAATGGTGGGTAATATATTTAAGCTAAGGGTTTGTTAGCGAAATGAAAGATTAATTCATCAATAAAAGTGGTGGCTGACTTTAATTAAATTTGAAAGATAAATGATCAGTGTTTGTGGATTGTGAGTTCTAATTTAGCGTTTTTGGGTGTTGATTTTGGATTTTTTTACGGGGCCGGAGACGGTGGTAGTGGAAGATGGTGGTGGTGGGTGAAGATAAAGATAAAGAAAAAAGATGAGTGGTCTATAGGTGTTGGTGGGATCAAATATATTATCAATATTAAAAAATGTTTTGTCTGTAGTGGTGAGGGTGAAATGACCAGCGCCCTAATGTGTAGACTTAAAAGGACAAGAATACCCTCACTTGAGCCGAGTCAACGAGCGTTAGTGCCGGTCGTTAAAGGGAGGGACTAACGACAGAAAATGTTTCCCACTTAAGGATGAGCGGTGCATTTTTTTCGGTCAAAGGACTATAGGCTGCGGTCAACGCAAACCACAAGGACGAACGGTGTAGTTTACTCTTTTTCTGAAGAACATGGATCAACTAACGACTCTGACTACTGATGATGGAGATGTGTGTTTAGTGGATAGTGCAACTACACACACAATTCTTAAGAAGAGAAAATTTTTCTCTCAAATAAATATACCAAAAGTCATATGTTATACACTATATATTGGTAGTAGCAAAATTTGAATCGAAGGAAATCGGGAAATAGCATATATATTATTAACCGGGAGGAAAACAATTTAAATTGATAAATGCATTATTTTCTGCCAATGTTCTTTACCTCAAAGGAACTTGTTGAGTTTTAAAGATATCCGTAAAAATGGATACCACATTGAGACAACAAGTGAAGGAAAAGTAGAGTATCTTCACGTTACAAATATGATAATGGGCAAAAAGCATGTCTTAGAGAAATTACCCGCATTCTCTTCCAGATTGTACTACACTAAGATTAATGTAATTGAATCAAACGTAGTCATAAACCTTAAGTTTATAGACCGAGATAATTTTATTGTTTGGCATGGCCGGTTGGGCCATCCCGAGTCAACAATGATGCGAAAAATTACAGAAAATTCATGTGGGCATCCTTTAAGGTATAATAAGATTTTTCAAGCTAAGGATATTACATGTGTTGCTTGCTCCCAAGGAAAGTTGATTACACGTCCATCATCAGCTAAAGTTGGAAATGAGTCCCTTAATTTTCTAGAAAGGATACAAGGGGATATATGTGGGCCCATACACCCACCTTGTTGACCATTTAGGTATTTTATGGTTTTAATCGATGCATCAACTAGATGGTCACATGTGTGCTTACTATCAAGTAGCAATCTGGCGTTTGCGCGATTACTTGCCCAATTAATAAGACTTAGAGCACATTTTCCAGATTATCCAATAAAGAAAATACATTAGGACAATGCTGGTCAATTTACATCTCAAACATTCAACGACTTTTGTATGTCGATTGGTATAAGTGTTGAACATCTAGTAGCCTATGTGCATACACAAAATGGGTTTGCTGAATCGTTTATCAAACGAATTCAAATGATTGTAAGGCCAATGATAATGAAAGCAAAACTATCAGTTTCTGCTTGGGGCCATGCCATTTTACACGCAGCAACACTAATTCTCATTCGGCCAACAAGTTATCATACTTCCTCCCAATTACAATTGGTTTTTGGTCAGGAACCAAATATATCCCATTTAAGGATTTTTGGTTGTGCGTTCCAATTCCTCCACCACAATGCATAAAGATGGGACCTCAAAGGAGGTTAGGAATATATGTTGGGTATGATTCGCCATCTATAATTAAATATTTAGAACCATCAACAGGAGATGTATTTATGGCTCGATTTGTTGACTGTCATTTTGACGAGTCAGTATTCCCAACATTGGGGGGGAGAGAAAAAACAGCTGGAAAGTGAAATAAGTTGGAATGAATTATCATTGTCTCATCTTGATCCTCGAACCAAACAATGTGAACTCGAAGTTCAAAAGATAATTCATTTACAAGAATTAGCAAATAAATTACCAGACGTATTTATAGACCCAAAGAGAGTGACTAAGTCACATATACCAGCTGTTAATGCTCCTGTTAAAATTTGTGTCCATGAAGGACAACCAACAATTGGTAGTGAGTCTAAAGCACGTTTGAAGCGTGGTAGACCAGTCGGTTCCAAAGATAAAAATCCTCGAAAGAAAAAGGAGAAAATAATCAAGATGGTATACTCGAGGTA
Source organism: Tanacetum coccineum (assembly GCA_026074375.1). Lineage (NCBI taxonomy): Eukaryota > Viridiplantae > Streptophyta > Magnoliopsida > Asterales > Asteraceae > Tanacetum > Tanacetum coccineum. Next base: position 16,976 of record BQNB010092682.1, read on the forward strand.
AAAGAAACGCTAGAAGGGTCTCTAGAAGAGATACTAGACATGACGGTTCTTAAAGAGCCGCAACTACCTGAAAATGATGAGATCTCAATAAATTATAACATGTCTAGAAAAGTGTGGAACCGAAATGAAATCGACGTCGATGATATTTTTGCATATAATGTAGCGCTAGAAGTGATGGAAAATGATGAGGATCAAGAGCCAAAGTCTGTTCAAGAATGTAGAAAAAGAAACGATTGGCCAAAATAGAAAGACGCAATTGACACAGAATTGAATTCTCTCGCGAAAAAAGAAGTCTTTGGACAAGTAGTTCGTACACCTAAAGGTGTAAAACCTGTAGGATATAAATGGGTCTTCGTGCAAAAGCGCAATGAGAAAAATGAAATTACGAGGTACAAAGCGAGATTGGTGGCACAAGGATTTTCTCATAGACCTAGAATTGATTACAAGGAGACATACTCTCCTGTGGTGGATGCAACTACTTTTCGATATCTAATTAGTCTAGTAATACAAGAAGGAATTGACTTGCATCTAATGGATGTTGTTACTGCTTATTTATATGGTTCACTTGATACTGAAATTTACATGAAACTTCCGGAAGGATATAAGATGACCGAATCAAGTGAGAAAAATTCTCGGGAACAATATGCAATCAAACTGAATAAATCCTTGTATGGGTTAAAACAATCTGGACGCATGTGGTACAATCGCCTTAGTGAGTATTTGTTAAAAGAAGGCTACAAAAATGATTCTATTTGCCCATGCGTTTTTATTAAGAGAACTGGATCTGAGTACATAATAATTGCCGTGTATGTTGATGATTTAAATATAATCGGAACTACCGGGGAGCTTCCAAAGGCGATGGAATGCTTAAAGAAATAGTTTGAGATGAAAGATCTTAGAAAAACAAAGTTTTGTCTTAGATTGCAAATTGAACATCTTAATGATGGAATTCTAGTCCACCAAGAAGCATACACGGAAAAGGTCTTGAAAAGCTTTTATATGGATAAATCATACTCATTAAGCACTCCAATGGTGGTGAGGTCACTTGATGTTGAAAAAGACCTTTTTTGGCATCCGAAAGACGACGAAGATATTCTGGGTCTTGAAGTACCTTATTTAAGTGCCATTGGATCATTAATGTTTCTCGCTAGTCATACACGACTGGATATATCATTTTCTTTAAAATTATTAGTAAGATATAGCTCATGTCCTACTAGGAGGCATTGGAATGGGATCAAACAAATATTTTGACATCTTCAAGGTACAAAAAACATGGGCTTATATTTTACTAACTGACCCAAAACAAATTTAGTTGGCTATGCAGATACAGGATATAATTCTGACCCACATATTGGTCGATCTCAAACTGGTTATGTATTCACACATGGCGGTACTGCAATTTCCTAGCGTTTTGTAAAGCAAACAATCGCAGCCACTTCATCTAATCATGCAGAAATTTTGGCAATCCATGAAGCAAGCCGAGAATGTGTTTCGTTAAGAAATGTGTTTGGTTAAGAAATTTTGGCAATTCATGCCATAAATGAGGGACTGGCAATTTTACATGAGGATAATGCAGCATGCATTGCTCAACTAAAGGAAGGGTTTATTAAAGGTGACAGAACCAAGCATATTTCACCAAAGTTTTTTTTTACTCATGACTTGCAAAAGAATGGTGATATTATTGTTCAAAAGATTCGTTCAAACGACAATCTAGCAGATTTATTTACCAAGACACTCCCTACCTCAACATTTAAGAAATTGGTATATGGCATTGGAATGCGACGATTGAGTGAGCTCAAGTGAAGTTATCATGAGGGGGAAAATACGTACCACACTCTTTTTCCCTTAGCTATGGTTTTTTCGCATTGGGGTTTTTCCAAAAGACTATTTATTTATGCTAAACCTATGTTAATCCTAAAACTAATGGATGAGGGGGTTTTCAGTCTGAGAGACTGGCACATGTTTTATGGTGACTAAAACAAATTCAAGACACTTTAACCCACGCAAGCAAATTAACAGAAGATAAAAGAGTGGTCTAGCCAAATATAAGAAAACTATATTAACCATTATTAATCCAATCCAAACGTCGGTTTGTTTATTAGTGTATTGATTACTTATCTCGAGGCGGCATATCATTATTAAGACTTAGGCGTTACTTCTTCCTAAGACCTAGACACGTAGAATTCTGTCACAATTAAATGCATCCGCATAAAGCATCCTTATTTGTTGATTATAATCTATCTTAGGGAATAAGGCAATGCCGATCTTGTTAAACCCTAGCTCATAGAGACTTTACCCACTTACTACTTAACGGATCTTTATATACTAGTAGTCCACTGTCTGAGTCTTTACCAATTGATTAGAACGTACTCGTTGATACCAAGGTCACCTTATGGCTTAACTAAGCTCACAATCAAAGGGCAAAGATAGGTCAGTATTTGTGATCCTATGATTCTAGATATATAAATTACAATATGGAGAGCTATCCCAGACTCTTAGCATGCGCCCTCACAACACCGAAGTTGCAGCGCATTAAATATGTAGGACTAGACCCAGTTGAATGATAGGTCGCATACTTAAGCACGTAAACAAGTATGATGATAAACATAAACAAGCAATTCAACGATAAATTAAGAAATAGAGACAACCAAACCAAACATTAAGATCTTCATAACAATGGCTAATACCCGAAAAGGTATTAGCCTTCAAACGTCATAATTAATACAAAAGTAATGATTTAAGGTAAACTTACAAAGTTAACGAATGATACCCAAAACTGAACGATTACAAGAGTGTAAGAAGTTATACGTTGTCTCCTATGGAATGAATCGTGTTGCTCGACCTCTTCTACACTTTTCCTCCTCTAAAAATTGACTTTATGGTTTAGGTATCGAGAATATGATTTTGCACACTTAAAACTTGTTTTTGAGTTTTCTATTTATAAGGAATGAAGTCGGTTTCGATACGGCGTATCCAATGTCTTGAATATGGCGTATTAGGGGTTTCTTAGAGTAGGGACCACGTTTGATATCTTTCATAATATTTTATTCCCATATAGCATTGAATACGGCGTATTGCCTTTCCTAGATACGGCATATTGAATCTTGTTTCCTTCGTGGTCTTTGGTGAGTGCAGGCACAGATACACCGTATCTTCCTTGATGGATACGGCGTATTGGTATTCAGAACAGTAATATTCAAATATCTTCGTTTAAGCTCCAGAATGCGTGCCTTTTAGTCCATCTTCACCAAGTACTCCATAATTACTGCAATTCTCAAATATAAACGATTAAGTAACAATTCTTTGCAATAACTATACAAAATGGATTAATTACATGGGATAAATGATGCTATAAAATAGATGTTATTTGATGTCATCAAATATCCCCCCACTTGAATCCTACTTGTCCTCAAGTAGCCTTTAGAAGTTTATAAAAATGTATCCCTAAGGATTTTCCTTTTAAGCATTTATTTGATCTATTACAAGTACACAACCAAACACCTCACGAAATAGGAAGATGAAAACACTCAAATCACTCAACTAATCTATGTGGTAACATGTAACTAATTCGCTCAATTGCTCGGTCGTGATGAGTATTCTATCATAGGCTTGGAAAGGATACATATCTCCACCACTAGAGCTAAGGAGTAATGAGTTTATAAAGGTAAAATGGGTTTTTGTTGTAAGGCTTAGAGTTGATCAATCTACAATATTTCACTAAAAGTACCACACCAACAAGGCAGCTGAAGCACACATACATGGTCGTAATGACGGAATAGACATGTGTGTTCGATCACATTCTCATTTGAGTTTAACCAAGGGCTAGGATGAAGAATAATATAGAGAGATCTTCTAACTTTCACCAATAGTAATAAACCAACAAGGCAGCTGAGACATGCATACATGGTCGTAACGACGGAATACACATACATGCTCCTACACATCCTCGTTAGCGTAAAACCCATGGTTAATGATTAGGAAAGGGAATTAAATTGTTGTTAAATAAAAATTACGAAACAAATAGACTAGGTCCAAGATATAAGTTGCTAGACACTTTTTCCTGACCGTTACCATGATAAAGACACAACTATTTACAAACGTCTTGATCATTGATAAAAAAACAACCTAAGTTGGCGTTACCGTAACGGTCAACTTCCCAATCATCCCATACTTTACAAACTTTTACAAGACAAGTGGCGATATCTACCACTTTATACAATACTCTACATCGTTGATTTTTAAAATGTATCAATGAATAATCGATGCTTCATATAATTCCTTTGGTCTAGGCTCTTGCGATTATCTCCAGACTTTCCTTCTCTCTTTTTTTTGTTGCGATTTTCTCATTTTTTCGATTTTTTTTGCTAACACTATACTACGAAACTCGGTGTAATTTCACCATCTTCACGATCATAATAACTCCGGATGATTCCTTCGGTAATTTCTTCGTTCTTCGAATGTACCAATAGTTGCGTTGGTAGTAAAAATACATGAGTTTTGACTACTTTATACATTCCCATTTGCAATGTGCAAATTTCTTCCCAACCGTACCAAAGATATAAAATTGACACAAGACTCGGGAAATACGTACTTTACACTTTAAGCAACTAGCAACTGATAAATAGACATAATCTATCAGGGTAGGCTAAGGTGTAAAGGTGTAACGAAACATATAGTTGGTGTAATTCCTAAAGGATTGGCTCTACGGGTTATTCTAGGGGTATCTTACTCTTAAGATGAGAGTAAACAAAGGGTTTATATGGGGGTTAACTAACTAGTGTAGTTAGTTAATAAAACAACATGTAAGGGCTTTTTGGGTGTAATCCTAAAAATTTACCAATTTAGACAAGTTACCCTATCTAAATCCATAGTACTCATTATTGTGGTCTCGAATAGATATACCAAGCCAAGTTCTAAAGTCTACAACATCACCGGCACACTCATATTTTTGTAGAATTTGGGTAAACATTTGGAAACGAATAAGGTTAAATCCTCACAATATCTAACAAGGGTTATTGTGTGCGGGTTATGTATCAAGTAATTTCACAAAAGTATGCTTGAATTTTTTTTAAATTTGAGCATAATTTAAGCATTTTATGTAAAAAAGGACAAGTATCATTCTAATTCTCATCCCTCACTTGAATTATACAACGTCCTTGTTGTATAGATAAAACATTAAATACGGGAATTTAAAAGAATTAGAATGAGAAACTCCCTTGATATTTTGCTCGGTAGATTCTCCAAGTTGAGTTTATGAGCAAGAATGTGTGTTGTAAATGTGTCTGGATGCTAGCATGACTAAAATCACACATAGGACTCTAGATGATTGATACTTCACCAACTTCATCGATTTCTTTGCTTTCAGCGAGGTCATGTACAAAATATAGGAAAAACATGCAAAATCCTATCTCGGGTATCTACAGTAAATCTAAATAAGCTAAATAAAACTGTATAAGAGATCGATACGCCGTATCAATAAAGTAGAATACGCCGTATCAGAAAACCTGTAAAAAGTATCTAATACGGGTCAGTCTGTTGAATACGCCGTATCATGTGCATGAATACGCCGTATTGACAGAACTGACAATAATGTTTTTAAAGTGCATAAAAATAAAGGACTGATAACGTCTAGAAAATCAATACGTCGTATGGTATGGAGCGGATACGCCGTATTGATGTCTGGGAAGACAAACTCGATAAAAATAAATAACAATCCGTGTTGTCTCCCGGGAAGCACTTTTGTTTACATCGAAGTCTTTAAGTTAGACTTTTCTTCAGCTTTCACACACTTGAAATCACGCTCTCTTCTCAATTCTCCTCTTGGAGTAGATAACCTGCTTGGTTCCGTAACATATTCACGAACTATGGTGCTAAACTTACTACCAGTCTTGCTTCTATCATACACAAACAATTCAAAATATCATATCATAATATATGCATTAAAAGAAATGGTACCCTATTTAATGTTAGATACATCATGATATAAATAAATACTAAAGACAAAAACAAAAAGATAAGGGATGGAGAAATCATAGGTCTGGCTGCTGTGGAGCTGCAGAAGTGTTGGGCTCGTCAGTCCTTTACCTGGTGCGTCTCTGGAATGCTGCAGGTGAGCTCCCCTAAAAGGTCCCATCGAATGCATGATATGTCTGCCCGCTAGCCTCCATGAGCTGTGTCAAACATGTAATCATCCATGTGGAGAATCTCCCTTGATCGGTCATCGATCTCTCTACAAGTCCCCGTAAAGTCCTGACATCCTGTCGTAACCCCTGTACCTCCTCCTCAAGTCTCCCCAATCTCTAAGGCATAGTCTTACCCGCAACAGGAGGTGGTGGTGGTGGCTGCTGAGGTGCTTGCATGGGTGCTGGATCAGCCTGAACACCCTCATCGACTACAGGAGCATCCTCAGCGGCTCCAGGGACACCAGTCACAGCAACCTGCTGCCTTTCTGGTCCCGGGGCTACCCAAGCCCAATCATCTCTGATGTGTCATTGTGTGGTGTATATTTTATTGATTCAAGTTTTAAATTTATATTTTGTTGACTAAACCAAAAACAACACTTTAACGGGCAGTGTACCCAATCAGTAGTAGTTTCGTGGTAAGTAGGGTGTCGAACACTTGAAGCGAGGTTAAATCTATCATTTTAATTAATATCTTGGTTATCTAATCTATGTTAATTCTATCCTATTGTAAACCTATGCCAGTCTTAATCCTAATTCTAACGGGAAAAGGAGGTTTTCAGCCTGAGAGACTGACACGATTTAGTTGGTAACTACATTCAATTCAGGGCACTTTAACCCACGCAAGAAAATAAACAAAAGATAAAAGAGCGGTCGAGCCAAATATAAGAAAACTCTATTAACCGTTATTAATCCGATTAGAAAGTTGGTTTGTTTATTTAGTACAATGATTTCTTCTTAAGATTTAGGCGTTACACCATCCTAAGACTTAGACACATTAATTATGTCACAATTAAAGCATACACATAAAGCATCCTTATTTGCTGATTATAATCTATCTTAGGGATTGAAGCAATGGTGATCTTGTTAAACCCTAGCTCATAGAGACTTTACCCAGTTACCGCTTAATGGCAATTTATACACCAGTAGTCCACTTGTCCAACTATCTAATGGAATCATAATGTTAATTGTTGAATTATCTAGGTTCACCTTCTAGTCAACACAGTCAATAAACCATTGGCAATATACAATTAACTAGTTAAGCCCGAAGCGTATCCTAGACATAGATTTAGAAGGACAATATTTATGATCCTATGATTCTAGATGTATAAATTACTATATGGAGAGCTATCCCAGACTCTAGATTTACTTGGTCCGTATCACTAGATCCAGTTGAATGATAGGTCGCATACAAAAGCGCATAAACAAGTATAAATTGATAAACATAAATAAGCATTCAACGATAAATCAAGAAATCGAGATAAACAAATACCAAACATTCAGATCTTCATAATAATGGCTAATACCCGAAGGTATTAGCCTTCAAACGTCATAATAAATACAAAAGCAATTATTTAGCCAAGGTAAACTAACCGAGTTAACGAATGATACCAAAAACTGAACGATTACTAAAGTATATGGAATTACACGTTGTCTCCTATGGAATTGATAAGCGTTGATCGCCCTCTTCTGCTCTTTTTCTCCTCTATAAATTGACTTTTATGGTTAAAGGTATCAAGAATATATTTAGCAACACCTAAAAACCTCATTTTTGAGTTTTTGGAATGTAAGGGTCTGTGTCGTGTCAAATGGCGTATCCAAGGGATTGGATACGGCGTATTGGGGGTTTCTTGGAGTAGGGACCACGTTTGATATCTTCTAGAATATTCACATACTATATCTTTAATACGGCGTATTGAGTTTCTCTGGATACGGCGTATTGATCTTCATTCCTTTGTGGTCTTTGGTGAGTGCAGGCACGGATACGCTGTATCTTCCTTAATGGATACGGCGTATTGGTTGTCAGAATCATTAATCATCAAAATATCTTCGTTTAAGCTCCAGAATGCGCGCCTTTTGCTAATATTCACCAAGTAACTCCAAAAATTACTAGCAATTCTCAAATATTAAATGATTCAGTAATAATTCTTTGCAAATAACTATAACAAAATGGTTAATAACATGAGGATAAAATGATGTCCAAACACCTCACGAAGTAGGAAGATGAAAACACTCAAATCACTCAACTAATCTATGTGGTAACATGTAACTAATTTGCTTAATTGCTCGGTTGTGATGAGTATTCTATCATAAGATTGGTAAGGATACACATCTCCACCACTAAAGCCAAGGAGTAACAAGTTTATAAAGGTAAATATAGGTTTTTGTATGAAAAGGCTTACGGTTGATCATTCTACAATCTTTCATCAGAAGTACCACTCCAATAAGGCAGCTGAGGCACACATACATGGCCGTAACGACGGAATAGACATGTGTGTTCGATCGCATCCTCATTTAAATTTAACCAACGGGTAGGATGAAGAATGATATAGGGTAGGAACCTTCTAACTTTCACCAAAAGTCGTAAACCAACGAGGCAGCTAAGACATGCATACATGGCCGTAACGACGGAATAGACATGCATGCTCGAACAAGTCCTCATTCGTGTAAAACCAACGGATAATCATAAGGTGAGAGGGAAGTAAATTGTTGTTAAATAAAAATCAAGAAACAAATAGATTAAGACTAAGATACAAGTTGCTAGACACTTTTTCCTGACCGTTACCATGACATAGACACGACTATTTACAACGTCTTGATCATCGATCAAAAACAACAACCTAAGTTAGCATTTCCGTAACGGTCAACTTCTTAATCATCCCAAAATTTTACATACTCTACAAGGCAAGTGGCGATATCTTCCACTGTGTACAATACTTTACATCATTGATTTTTTAGACGTATCAACGAATAATTGATCCTTCGTGTAATTCCTTCGGTAATTCCTTTGCGAAACGATTATCTTCATACTTTCTTCTCTTTCTTTTTTGTAAACATTCAAACTTTAAGGTAAACTTAAAAAAAATAACTTTATTTAATTATATGTAATTATATAATTTAATAGATATTTTCTAAATATTAAAAAAATCAATTTAAACAAAATCGATTTTTTTTTCAAAAAATGTTTTTCTAATTTTTTCGATTTTTTTACCATCTAACTATATAAGAAACTCGGAGTAGTTTCACCATCTTTACGATCATAATAATTTCGGATAATTCCTTCGATAGTTCCTTCGTTCTTCGGACTCACCATTAATTGTGATGGTAGTAAAATCGCATGAGTTTTGACTATAATATAAATTCCCATTTGCAATGTGAAAATTTCCAACCGCACCAAAGATAAAAAAATGACACAAGACTCGGGAAATACAAACTTTACACTTTAAGCAACTAGCAACTGTAAATTAAACTTAATCTAACAGGGCAGGTTAAGGTGTAAGGGTGTAACGAAACAAATAGTTGGTGTAATTCTTAAATGATTGGCTCTATAGGTTATTCTAGTGGATCTTCACTCTAAAGATGAGAGTGGAAAAGGGTTTAAACTAGAGGTTAACTAACCG